>JAQHUG010000042.1:9375264-9426891 GCA_028555095.1 Dicrostonyx torquatus | reverse complement strand
AAAAAAAAACGTAAGATCGACATCTTCTTTCATTTAGATTGCCATGATGGAAGCTGGAATGGGCATATCAGAGTATTTTACTAATCTCTGTTCATATCATCTCTGGCCTGTTGGAATCTTCAGAAGAGGTGTAAATAGATCCTTCCCTCTTTGACAGCCTCTACAACTTCCTTGTAGCAGAGTGATGGCCTTGATTCAGAAAGGCCACTGGTACTTAGAGATCAGAAAAGAAGCTCTCTTGGTCAGTTGGAGGATCTTTGAGGAACATAAATAAGACAGTGCTGACACAGGAGACAACCACTGTCTAGTGCCAAGACACAGTTGAGTGGGGTGACAGCTAGAGAATTTTATGCCAGGAAACATATTAACCGTATTCATGATGAGGTCAGATAAATGCAAGCCATTCTTTCTCAGTCCCTTGTTCATTGGCCTGACCATCCGTTCCATCCACCCTCCAGAGTGGGAATGTCTCTGAAGCTCTCGCTTTTCAGTCTCACTTCTACTCTTTCTATATCTGTGCCTTTCCCAGTGCTCCCACCAACTCTCACCTTCCTGGCTGCTATACCTGCCCTCCTGATCCAGCTATCCTAGTCATTGGATTGCTGTATTGCTTCACTGATGTCTTAGTTAGGGTTTTTACTGCTGTGAAGAGACACCATGACCACAGTAACTCTTATAAAGAAAAAACATTTACCTGGAGCAGCTTGCTTATAGCGTCAAAGGTTCAGTTCATTATCATCATGACAGGAGCATACAGCATGCAGGCTGAGAGTCCCAAATCTTGCAGGCAACATGAAGTCTATTGAGACACTGGGCAGTATCCTGAGCATAGGAAACCTCAAAACCTGCCCCCACCGTGACACGCTTCCTCCAACAAGGTTATACTGACTCCAACAAAGCTGCCCCTCCTAATAGTGCCACTCCTTATGAGATTATGGGATTATGGGGGCCAATAAATGAGTAGTGTTGTTTTATCACAAAAGTGTGTTGGAATTTTATCACTTTTTATCACAAAAGTGTGTTAGACTTTTATCACTTTTTATCACAAAAGTGCTACAATCAAATGTGATTTTTTTTTCTGAATCTATCTTCGTTTTTTTTCTCATTTGTCTTATTGCTATGATGTTTTATTTGAATTCAGTATCTCAGTCACATTGCTGACATTCTCTTGCAGGAATTTGTGTCTATACTTATAAGGGACAGCAAACCTTTGTGCTATTTTCTTGTACTATCTTTAGTATTGGAAGGAAGGCAATACTACCCTCATATGATGTATGGAGAAGTGTTCCTTCCCCTTCTATTTTGGGAAAGAATTTGTGATGCATTTCTGAAGCTATCTGGGTCTAAGCCTTCCTTGGTGAAAAGCTTAAATTATTTATTGAATTTCTTCCCAGTACTTCTTTTTCTACTTGAGTTTGTTTCTATGTTTTCCTAAGAAGTCGTTCCTTTAATTTAGGCCATCTAGTTTGTTGCAAATCTAATATCTACTCATAGTATCTCCATAGCAGCCCCTTCCAGGTCTGTGAGATTGATGGCCATGTCTTCTCCAAGCTAGGTTTCCTTTCTTTTTCTATTGTTTTTTTAAACTCAGTATTTCATTCATTGGTGTCAAAACTGTGTTATTTCCTTACTTCCACTTGCTTTTTTTCTCTTCTCTGGTTTTACAATGTGGAAAGTTTCTCTTTTGAAACCATGTTTAACGTACTCTTTCACTTACAGATTCTCTCTGAACCCTGTTTTAGCAGGATTCTGGAGGCTCAATAGATTTTTGCTTTTGTCCTAATTCAAGATATTGTTTACTAGTGTGCATATTACTTAATTTGCAGGCATTTATGACATTATGGGTTATTAAGTCTAATCTCATATTACAGAACTAGACAATATTTTTTGTGCAAGTTCAATATTCTTAGATAGTCCTTTAGGTCAAAGATATGTGTGATGAACTGAGCAGTTTAGAAAAACGATGTATTTTGCCACTACTAGAGAACTCACAATTGTCTGTTAGGTCTTGGCTTACAGAGTTCATTTTTTTTTTTTTGCTTTCC
Source organism: Dicrostonyx torquatus (assembly GCA_028555095.1). Taxonomy (NCBI): domain Eukaryota; kingdom Metazoa; phylum Chordata; class Mammalia; order Rodentia; family Cricetidae; genus Dicrostonyx; species Dicrostonyx torquatus. The sequence goes on along the minus strand of JAQHUG010000042.1, from coordinate 9,424,846 downwards.
TATAAACATTCTGTCTAATTGAGTAGGTATTAGAATTTGTTTCTCTCATCACCAGTTTTAGTTGTTTTTAATGTATTTCTAGGCCTTTTGGCTATATGCATACATGAGTATAATTTTTTATTTTCCCAAGGAGATGACTTTTAATAATTGTAAAAATATTCTTGTTATAAAAACATGCTTTTTGGTTCACAGACTATTTTTATATAACCATAGACACTAATTCTTTTAAATTTCTAATTATATGTTTTCCCACTCTTTTATGATTAACTTGATTTTAATCTTTGAATCTAAGTATATTAGAATACTAGTTCAATTTTTTTTGTTCAATATTCTTATCTTTTTACTAATTATGTAGTCTACTTGATACTTTTATAGGGTTGGGTTAAAATCTGCCATTTTGGCTTTGATTTTCTATATTATTCAAATTTTTTAAAATCTCCATTCTCCTTTATTGCTTTTATTTGGTAACTGTATGTTTTCTAGTATAACATTTTAATTCTTTTAGTGATTTTTAAATTGCTTCTTAAATTATTTTTTAACGTATACTATTTACTAGAATCTGTTTTGGATTTAGACTGCCTTGATTTCAGTTAATACAGAAACCTTTCTCCTACTATCATACCTAGTGCTTTACAAGTGTTAAATATTCAACAACATACTGGTGTAATTCTTATGTTATGCAATACTCCATTCTCTTTAAAGGCCAAGAGAACAAAAAAAAGACAAAGGTTTATGTCTTCAAAAGCTGTTCTGTTTGCTAACTCATTAGCTTTTCTTATTCTCTTTGTTTCTTTCTGAGTACTTGAGTTACCAGCTGATACCATCCCCTTTCTCTCAGTGTGGCCCTGTTCTCATCTTGGGGCGTCCTTTGTCACTTCTGTGTGCATTGTTGGACATATTACATCACTATACGCTATTGGTTCTACAATATGACCATATTACAATTCACATTATTAGTGCAAGTTATATCTAAAGACAATTAAAAAGAGAGTGTGTATATTATACTGCTGGCTTTCATATTTGCATGCATAATTATTTTTACTACACACGGATTTATCACCTGAGTGTGAAGTACAGTCTTGTGTCCCTTGGTTGAAGTCTGAAGAATTTGGTTAGACATGTCTTGTACAAGGATTTCATTGACAATGAGTTCTCTCGGGCTTTTAAAGGATATTTGGAACACTTTTACTTTACATTCTTCTTTTAAAGACAATCTGTTTGGCATAAGCTTCTTATGAATATTGTTTACCTTTGGCACTCTGAGTAGTATCATCCATTCCTTCCTTGCTGCATTTATTTGGGTTTTTTTTTGGGGGGGACACAATAAGTCAGCTGTACAGTGGGCCTTGTTGTGATACCCCTTTTGGTTATTCAATTCCATGGCATGAAATGTATTTGCAATGTTGTGTAATCATCTCTGGAATTTTTCACTATCCTGAAAAGAACTTCTGTCCGCATTAAACAACCCTGTATTGACATTTCCTAGCCCCTGGGAACCACCATTCTACTTTCTGTCTCTGTGAATTTGCCTATTCTAGTTCTGTTTTGTTTGTTTTTCAAGACAGGGTTTCTCTGTGCAACAGCCCAGGCTGTCCTGAAACTCACTTTGTAAGCCAGGCTGGCCTCAAACTGAACAACGATCTGCCTGCCTCAGCCTCCTGAGTGCTGGTAGTAAAGGCGTTTACCACCATTGCCCAGCTCTAGGTCTGTTTTTAATAAGTAAAATGATGTATTTTATTTTTAATTATTTATCTCTCTGTATGCCTCTCTGCATCTCTGTCTCTATCTCCTCCATCTCTTTCTTTCTCTCCTTCCCATCTTTCTTCCCCTTCCCCATCCCCATGTGTGAGTGTGTGTGTGTATGTGTGTGTGTGTGTGTGTGTCTGTGTGTGTGTGTGTGTGTGTAAAGGTTAGTACAGGTGCTCTCTGGGGTAACAAGATGGCATCAGATCCCCTGGAGTGAAGTTATAAGCAGTTATGAGCCACCCAATGTGATGTTATGATATTATCCTCTGCAAGAGCAATTCATGCTCTTAAGCACTGGGCCCTCCCCCTCTCCAGTCATCTATCCTTCTATGGTCTCTAAATGTAGAACATCTTGTTTTGCTATGGGTACTTTCAAGGTGTTTTCTTTCCCCCTCTGTTTCAAGCATTTTTGGGGTGGTTTCTTTGGGCCTGCATTTCTATCGCTGTGCTTTTATATCACTGATAAATCAGTTTCTTCATTACAGGCACTACATTCTTGATAGTCAAATTCAGGAAGTCTTCAGCTATAATTTCCTTCAATATTTCTCATGTAACTTTTTCTCTTCTTTCATTGTGATTCTCCCAGCACCTATATCTTTACTTGTTTCCTGCCGTGGATGTTTTCCTGAGGTTCTGTTCATTTCTCCACATTCCTTTGTCTCAGCTCTATCGTCTTATCTTCAACTTTGCTGATTCTTTCTTCTGCCAACTTACAGGCACTGTTGGGACCCACTGTATTATGCTTTTTCAATATAGAGCTTCCATTTTTCTGTTTATAATGTCTATTTTTTCTTTCTACTTAAAAAATATCTTCCTACTTGATTTTATAATTTGTAAAGTTTTACAGTTTCAAAATTTTCTACACATATGTATTATATTATAATTTCTTTGAAGCTTTTGTTCTACATCCACTACCTAAGCATTTTAAAAATAGTTTCTACTTTCCGTTTCTCACTTTTCCTGAGCGTGTCTCATTTTTCCCTTCTTATTCACTTTTCTCATATTTTCATTGTTGTTGTTAGAGACAAGATGTTTAGATAGTCTTTTATATCACTCAGAATGCTAGGTCTCTGTTTTTCTAGAGTTACAGAACTAATAGAATGAATATCTCATTCTCTCTCTCTCTCTCTCTCTCTCTCTCTCTGTGTGTGTATATATATATATGAATGTTAGGTATTCATATATAAATTATCTAAATATAAAATTCATACATGTATATGTATGGCTATGTGTGTGTGTGTGTGTGTGTTTGTGTCTCTGTGTCTGTGTGTACATGTATATGGGGGATTTAGTAGAATGAGTTATGGGCTGTGGTCCAGCTAATCCAGCAATGGCTGGCTATAAATAGAAAGGTCAGTCATCCAGTAGCTGCTCAGTCCACAAGGTTGTATGTCTCAGCTGGCCTTCAGTATACACTGGAATCCTGAAGAAGTAGGCTCTAATGCTAGTGAAGTAATAGACTTGTTAGCAAGGTGAGGGCAAACAGGCAAAGAGAGAAAACTTCCTTCTTCCATGTCCTTGTTTAGGCTTCCAGCAGACTGTGTCTCCAGATTAAAGGTGTGTCATTCCACCTCAAAATATGGATTAAAGATGTGCCTTTTCCCAGCCAAAAGATCTAAATTAATGTGTGTCTTCCTAACTCAAAGGTCTAGATTACAAGTTTATCTTCTTATTTAAAATTAAGCAAAATATTCCCCCACAGGTGTGCCCTCCATTATCAGGATTCAGTTCTAGATGTCGTCAAGGTGACAACCAAGAATAGCCATCATAGTCTCCTTCTCAGAGATGTTTTTCCTTCTCAGAGATGTTTTTCCTCAGTCACTTTAGCTATGCACTTAGTAATTTAGCTAAACTAATTCTGTGTAGACTTTTCCTTTCTATCCACAATTTTCTTCCTTTTGTTTTTATTTTCTATTTTAGCTACTTAGAGATTCCCCCCCACCAGGTTGGCAGCCATTTACTGGTAAAGGACTATCTTTAAAATCTGAGACTAATTGTATGGTTTTTAGTCTTTACTACTAAGTTTATGTATGGTTTGGAGGCTCTTCTTATGGTTCATGGAGCTTTTACATGTCTATTTCCTAGCTAATGCTTTTACATATGAGAACGTACAACCCTGGGCATATTTACCACCTTCTGGATTTCCTAGAGTGAATCTGAGTGTATTTTGAATCTTGGCTTTTTAGTAGTTCTCTGTGTCACAGTAAATATCATTCAGCCAGTTGTGTCTAGGCTCTTTTCACTGTCAAACCTTCTCTCTATGAGGGTGAGTCTGTGTGGGTTGTGCAGAGTGTTTTCAAACATATGCCACACTTGCTCCATTTAACACTCTTCTAGTGCCAACCAACACATGCACTAGCCTTCTCAGAATTCATAGTGTCTTTATGATCTTTCTCTGGCTCTATTCATTAAACCTCTAGTTGCTCTGATGTTTGGTTTTCATCATAAAATTACTTTCCTCTCTTTAACTGCTTAACGCCAAAATCTCTATTGTTTTTTATATTGCCTTAAAATATAAATCTTTCCATGCTGTGTTCCTGCTAGTTTCTATTCCCTTGAGAAGAGTGCAAAGATATTTGTCAGATAGGCTTTTTTTCTTTTGTGAAAACTCCAGTATCACTGCACTGGAACATGCTTACTGATGGGATCTACTTTTCTCAACACAACTACTTCACTGTATAAAGGAACACTGGGTAGGTGGGTAGCTCCTGGTCTTCCTTGCTTGTCAAAGGGCTTCTAGCCTGTTTCTAGCAGAACCTGGAGAAGCTCATTCCCCAGTATTTTGGGTTCAAAGTGCATTGTTCAATGCCATTTAAGTGTGCACTGGATAGGAGAGAGGAAACTTTGTGTTCCTCAATGGAACTACAAAGGAGCTTTTGGAGCCTGCTGACAAAGATAAGCAGGGTTCTCTCCTTGGACTGAAAGCCAGCTGTAGCCATAATGTGGAGCCAAGAAAGGAAGTCTTGTATTTTGTGTTAACATCTATCTAGAGTATTTGAGGTCAAGTTTTGGTAACAAAGATCTATGTAGGAGTAAAACAAACAAACAAAAAAACCCAAAAAACAAAAAAACAAAACAACCAAGTGTGGCTCAAATACTTTATAGTTGTATTGTTCTTACTGACAGTTAATAGATTTCCTTGAATGATAGTTTCTACACTGGCTACATAACCATAGGAAAATCTCCACAGTCTTCAAAATACTTTAAACAATAATTACAAGTTCAGTTATTTTGCTGGAGCTTGGATCCACTGAGCTCTTTGTTATGGCATTCTTGAAGTCATGTCTAAGTCAAGGTTTTAAGTCACTAAATTTCTAGGTAGGTCAATACAAAAACCCAACATACTCTATTCCAGATAGAGTTAAATAGAATACAGCTCTACTACTAATTTGGTGATTCATGGAAAGTTTTGTAAAGTAACTAAACTTCTGTTTCTCTGTTCACAGAATAAAATATCCTTACTGTCTATACTATGAGAAATAATTGATGTGATATTTTCAAGGCACCCATTCAAAACTATGACTTTTGATTGACATAAGCAAGTAGCATAGACTGAGAAAAACTTAAGCTCACATTGGAAATGCTAAGTTAAAGTGTACAGTGGCAATTTTATAGGTTAATATTAAGTTGAGAGTACTACAGAAAATATGTTTAAGTATCCACATTATCTTTATTAATTTGTAGTCACAAAGCTCTTGATATTCAAGGAGGAAGTCAAAGTCACACACATCTGTCTTCAGGCAGACTAATCTTAAACAGAAATAACTTACAATATAAGGTGGGTCAAATGTTTCAAAAGGCAACGAATCTGGATTAGCACCTGTCTGTGAACAGTAGTATCTTAGGGTCTCCCAAAAGATGTGGCTGACTGATTGCTGCCTCTTTCTCCAACTCTTGCTGCTCAAGCTGTAAATCCCCCAGGACTACTATAAGTAGTTTGAGCTAGAAAGTATAACAGTGTTCTATACATTATTTGATTATTTGAGGGGTTATGGAGTGCCATTGTTTTCAACATTAACAGAATATGTAGTCAGTCTAAAAGAACATTTGGTGTAGAGGGTTGACTGAGAATGGCCCCCACTGGTGCATATATTTGGATTCTTGGTTCCTAATTAGTGTAACTCTTTTGGGAAGGATTCAGAGATAGAGCCTTGTTGTGTTACTGGAGTGGACGTGGACATTGAGGTTTCAAAATCCCGTGACACATTGCTTCTCTGCTCACGTTCCACGTAGACTCCTTTTAATTTCATGTACATCTCTCTTCTTTTCCTCCTAGATTCTACAAGTGAGGGAAAACATGTGTTATTTGTCTCTGTGGGGCTTTTTAGAAAAAAAAAACCTGATATTTAAACATATTTCTGACAACTGAACTGACATAAATAATTCTGAAAGTAGTTAGGGTGAGAGAAAGCTCTGCGGATTAAAGTTAGTGACCATGTCTGTATGACATGAAATAGTTAGGAAAACTCATTTGGACAAAGGAGTAAACAGAAAAGAAACAAATCTTTGTTTAAAAGAAAAGTGGGCTGAAGAAACTATTTAAAGGTAAACTTTCTTATGTAGGACCAGCTTGGTCATTAGTGGAGGTCTGGGAAAAATGTGCAATTAAAATAGCAATCAAATCCAGCGTCCCTGTGAGCTTCACTCTTATTCACGATGGCCAACAGTCTCTGAAACAGATGGGAAATGACTAAATGTTCTATATTTGACAAGCAGGAGGAGGGAAAGGAAGAAGAGGAAGAGGAGGAGGAAGAAGAGGAGGAGAAGGGAAAACTACGATGAGGATTAACAAGAGACTAAAGCCAGATTTGTCACCTTTTCAAGATAAGGTGTTATCTAAAGGTATTTCCAGTGAACAGATAGAAATTCCTGCCTTACAATACAGATATTTCTGTCATGGGATTATCACGTCATGGTTCAAGTTGGTGATTACACTCCTTCAGTCTCTGTTATTCATTGCTAATTTAATTCAAATGTGGTCATTGAGCAGATATACTATTACATCTACTCTTTAAATCTGCCAAGGTTTATTTTATAAACCAGAATGAAGTCTTTGTGAATGTCCCAAGTCAGTCTGAGAAGGATATGTGATGTTGGATAAATAGCCTATGGATGTCAACTCCATTCAGTTGACTGATAGTACAATGGAATTCAACTGTCTTTATCAACCTTTCTTCCTGCTGGATCTGTCTGTGTCTGATATTCATTCCTATCCCTAATAGTAGTCTTGTCTGTTAACTGCCTCTGGTTCTATCAGTATTTGTCTTACGTATTTTGATCCTCCGTTATTCTTCATTCACGTTTTCAACAAATAGCTTGGTGAACTTCTATGAGCCAGCATCTGATGTAGGACATCCTTCCGTATATGTGTTTCTGTTATTGCTTAATGAATAAAGAAGCTGCTTTGGCCTGTGATAGAGCAGAGTAGAGCTAGGCAGAAAACTAAACTGAATACTGGGAGAAAGAAGGCAGAGTCGGTGGGATGCTATGTAGCTGCCAGAAGAGAAAGGCGTAAGCTGTCAGCCAGAACCTTGCCAATAGGCCACGAGCCTCATGGTAAAATCTAAAATAATAGAAATGGGTTAATTTAATATATAAGAACTAGATAGCAATACGCTTAAGTGATTAGCCAAGCAGTGTTTTAATTAATACAGTTTTGTGTAATTATTTTGGGTCTGAGCAGCCAGGAATGAATGAGCAGCCACCACCTACAAACATTGGTCCAAGCAATACTCCACAGTGTGAAACAAAATAGAAAGGAGCAACTGTCCTCCAGCTTACTGGTCCAGGGGAAGATTAAGTGTTGAAATTCTAACACAGAGATTCATATTGTGATGTTGATTCTTCCCAAAACACTTTCTCTGAGCCAGCTGTTACACAGTTTTTCTGGAGAAGAGCAGAAGAATATGTGGTTTTCCTAGAAAGCCCACAAATGTTGACTGCATTGTTAGGGAAAGTCTAATTTAGTAGGTCATGCAAATGATTAAAATTTGGTCAAGAGACAAACTAGTTCTTTTACTATCACTCAAAAGTTACTGACAAAACCTTTTTCTGTGTTAAAGAAATAGATTCCAAGTGTTCTGTGTGATATCCAGGACTCTTCATAGTTCTGTCCCAGTCAAGTTCACTAGCTCATTTCTTATTGCTGATCATTTGTTTTCTAGTCTCCATGGCTGAATGTTCCAGGGTGATGAGTAAACTGTTCCTTCTGCTTGGAACATAACCCCTGATGACTTTGCTTTCACAAATGAGGGCTCTTCCTTAGTGCTACCTCCTCTAGCAATTTCTCTCCCACCTGTATATATAAATAATGGCTTACTCTTTTAAGCTGTAGTAGTCCTTATAATACTATAATTTTATGTGACAATTATTCATCCCTCCCAGAAGGATTGTGAGCTCTTGAATGTCGTATTTACTTCACGTTTCTCCATAAAGATAAACTTATTAATTTAATGCATAAAGTATTGGATGCACTTGATAGATGGATGGATGGGTGGATACATGGATACTTGGATGCATACTTAGATAAATGCCTGGAGAGTGTTTTAAATGAAATAAAAATGGTAAATAATATGATTAGGATGAGTCAGTGAACTAATATTATGTTGTAAATTAATATCATAGATACTATTTTAAACATCAAGAAAAGTTAAAAATAGAAAAGAAATGTCCATCTTCTTCAATGTCCAATCTAGGAGACAAAACTAATAAAAGTAGTAAATGACACAAATAGGTAGGATAAAGAGGGACAAACACAACAAAATCTTTGCAGATAGATTTATAGGCTGGGTAAATTTAGAAAATGGCCAGCTCTTCCCATGAAACAAATGTATGTTAGGAAGACCCCTCCCCTTTAAAGTGTTACAGTTGAAACAAGATAGGAAGAGTGTATTAGAGATAGCTTAAATGATGTATGAGAGGTTCAAGTCAGAGAGTAGCCTTATGCTGGAACTGGCCTGATATTCCACAGCCCCTTATGAAACACTGCCTGCCTCTGATATCTTAGTGGAAGGGAAAATTTCAGGTGTGATTAAAGGGACCTCAGTAGATCCCTGGATCATTTAGGGTGCTGGTTAATTTTTTTCTTTTTCTGTTCTTCTTCTTCTTCTTTTTTGTCAACTTGATACAGATTAGAGTTGTTTAGGAAGAGGGACGTTCAACTGAGGAAAATGCCTTCATCAAACTGATGTAGTCTGTAGACCATCTCCTTGATTGATGATGGGGTGAGAGAGTTCAGTCTATTGTGAGTAATGCAATCACAGGCAGCTGGTCCTGCGTTGTATACGAGAGTAGACCGAGAAAACCATGGACAGCAAGCCAGTAAGCGCCACTCCTTTGTGGCCTCTGCTTCAGTTTGTACTTTTAGGTTCGTGTCTTGCTTGAATTCCTGCCCCGGCTTCCCTTGATGATGGACTGCTATCAGGATGTATAGGCCAGATAGACCTACTTTCCTGCAAGTTCCTTATGGCCATGGTCTTAATTGTAGCTACAGAAACCTAACTAAAACACTTGGTTTAGCTGTGAAATGAACTCAGCTGACTGAAAATTGTCTGAAGGGTACTGCTAGAAAGAAATTGACAGGTCTCCGGAAGACTCCTAATTCCAAATTCAACTACATCCGTGGGTAAAAACAGACCTGTGATGTAAAGTACGTGGTGGCAGTCATTTGTGTATTTGTTAACATGGCAAGTGTTCAATCACACCAGTTTGGAGTGACTTTTGAATGGGAAGCTTTTTTTCAGATCTACTAATTTTTGGCAACCATTCATTTATTTTTCTTTGGGTGGAGTAATAAACTGGATACTGAGGATTCATTGTAAAAGTGAGTAGCAATTTTTTATGGAAAAATTCCAGAATTTTTCTCAGATGAGGAGAGAAAATATTGACTGAGTAACCTCTGAGAACCAGGAATATTTGGGTCTGAAAGTCGTGATGAAATGCAATGTTCATATTCACTTTTACAGACGAGGAACCTAAGCCTTCATGGAAGAAATGGCATTTCTTAACTGGACCTATACTCACATTGGGATTCTTACCTTGGACTACCAGTCTTCACACTTTAACCTCTTTCCATTAAACTCTCCTTGCATCCCTGCTTACCAGCAAACACACACACACACACACACACACACACACACACACACACTGCTTTAAAATGTAGCAACTGTGCACTTCTCAAGTTGAAAAACATCATTTGTGCCATTTATATATAGTTGAAAGAAATGTATAAAATATCTACAGAGTCCAAAATGCATACCAGAAAGATCAAGGCCAAACAAGGGAGCAAAATGCTCCATTCCTCCACCTCGTGGAAGGTCAGTACAGAGCATTATGGGAATCATTGTTCCAGATGCTTATATAGCTGCTACAGTGAGACCCGAAGCCTAGGAAGTTCTAGCTACCCTTTAAATCTCCTCCTCCCTTCCCTGTTGTCATACTTAGGTTTATAGCAGGACCCATTGCTGTAAGGTGCTCCCAAGGCAGCTCATGTTAAAGTTTACAGATTATTAGTTTTTCTGCACTGAACTCTGCAGTTAGTATATGAAGAGCAATTCTTAGAAAAGTGGGTAAAAGCTGCGTGTGCTTCTGAATGTGTGACCACAGTGTGGGGCTGAAGTGATTAGCTTTTTTTTTTTTTTTGAGAAGCAGGAACACACTTCATAACCAGGGAACTAGCCAAATCCTATGGGCTAATAGCTCAGCTGCAGGGAATAAAGATTGTGAACTGGTGACAAATGATTACCTTTTAAAATTTATAGAACACTAACAATTTTGGAAAGAAAGGCGTATGTATACTCAATGGCTGAAGTTTCTCTTTAACATAAAAAAATTGGGACAATGCTATCATTGGAGCTAGTAGTTATCTATAATATGGATAAAGTTTCATATGCCCTACCAATCCTATGCATGTTTCTCTGTAAAATGAAACACTATAGGTCCAGTTAAATGGGACCAATAAAACACCAGCTTAGTGGAAAGATATCAGTTAGAATAGTATCAATTAGCATAGAATGTCAGTAACAAATCCATCGTGAAACCTTAGTGGCAACATAACCAATGACTGTTGGCATCCTTCCTCTTGTTCATGCTCCATGTTAAGTTACAACTCTGTTGGGGAGCTCTGCTCTCTGTAGGCTCCCAGAAGTAAATGATTAAGGTCAGTTTAGAAAGATTAGTCAAAATAAAGTAATTTCATCTTGTATAGTTGATTCCTCCTGTCTGTAGAGTTCCCAGTGAGAGCAGAAAGAGCAGGGGGTCCTGGACCATAACTGTGACCCAAATCTTCATTCTAACCTCTCCCTTTTGCATGCCCTTTGTAGCAGCAGCTTCCTTGCCACAATCTATATGGACAAAAGAGGTCACCTATGATGTCCATCCTGGGACAATGGGCTGAAACAAGGGCATGCATGTTCTTTCTCCACCCGCCGGCTATTATGCTGCTTTTTTTTTTTTTTACTACTGATACTAGCATTTTCTGTTTTGTTTTCTTTAAGCATATTTCAAAGTGAAAATGAGATGATCCCACTGGTTGCTAGGATGAAGTTTTATGACTCCAAACACTGAGGCTTTGAATGATCACACTGATGCTTAGTAATTGGTAATACATCTTGACATTTCAACAGGCCACAGTGGATTATCCTCTGTTCTCCTCTCTCCTCCCCCAGCTAAGTTGCTCTGGAACTGATTTATGAAGCTAACTCTCTTTTTACTTCTTTTATTCCTCATTACTCATATTTAATGTTACCCACACTTGACCCCATGACTCTAATTTCTTAAACGGAATAATGTACACACACTGACTTTGTTCTTCTTGACATGCCTTATCACTTTTTATCTTTGCCATCCCTCTTCCAACCTTTTAAAGGTCCAGGGCTCCCTGAATCCCTTATCTATTTACATTCTTCTTCATTATTTAGTATTAATGTTCTTTCAACCATTATTCTCTAGGTTGTTATTTTTCCCTGTTTCCTGATTTCAGTCTCTTTGTCACTGGGCCAGATCTCTCACTATCACATTTTAAAGGTCAACTACAGCTTCACACAAGAAACTAATTCTGATGTTATGAAGCATCCACCATAGCAAGAAATGGAGCCATGATTCTATTGGTTCTTGCTGGAACAAGTGCCATCTAGGAACATCACTTGTGTGTTGTTCATAAATGTATATAGTTAGCCACAGCAGGACGCTCACTTGTAAGTTAAACACTAAAACATAGACTTTGCTCTTTGATAATTCTTAGAACACAGACAGAGCACAGAACACTTACATGGCTACTATTTGTTCAGGGATGCTCCATGGACCTGTGTGTTATTTAACAAAGTCGTAAACTGAAAAATATCTACCAATAACTATCCAATTAGCTAGGTCCAGATGATATTTCTGTGAGATGTCCCAGTGATAGTAGACAGAGATACAAAGTATAGCATTTGAAATTCTACATACATACCTTTTGTAGTTTGTGTAATTCAGCAGCTATTTCATTATCTTCTTCCTAGAGCCAGTTGGGGCCAGTTAATTTCATGTGATTCTTCTGGCCAGAGGAAGAGAGATGAGTACTTCACAAGTGCATAGCATAGAGGGAATTGAATTAAAATGAACTATTGTACTGGTGTTAGACTCTAAATTGTAACATGATTTTAAAATGATCTTAAACTTTTAGATTAAAGATAGTAATTTGTGCTCGTGCTTTTGTTGTGAAGACTACATTACTATTCTCATATACCATCATTATATTTTCTATTACTTATATTATTATTATGACAGGTTTAGTATGAACAGCTCAGAAATATTTGTCTCCCATCCTAGCTTACAGTTATTTAAAAAATATACTTTGTGGACTAACTTTGCAGTGTTCCCACTGGGAGAGAAAACATATGCCACACTCTGCCCCTGTGTGTGTGTGTTTGTGTGTGTATATGCATATATTGTATCTAAAGAGAATTCTAGGACCTACAAATGAGAGAAAAATTTGGTATTTGTCTTTCTGCATCTGAATTATTTTACATAATATGATCTCTAGTGAAATCCATTTTCCAGAAAATAACACATGTCATTCATCCTTATGGTTTCACAAACACACACATTGCATATGTAATATATATGTGTATATATATAATGATATAGTATACATGTATACACATTATTTTCTTTTCCATCTATCTGTTCACCAATACCTAAGGCTGAATTCATGCCATGGTTATCATAAATAGTGCTTCAAGAAACATGTATCTGAAGGTATCTTCATAATGTGTTGCTATAGATTCCTCTGTGTGTGTTGAGTGATTCCAGAAATGGTATAGCTGGTTAGTTTTATTTTAGTACTTATTTCCATAACGGCTAGACCAATTTACATTCCTACTAACCGTATATAAGTGTAAGTGTTCAATTTGCACCACATCCATACCAGAATTGTTGTTTGTTTTCTTAATAATAGCTGTCTGATTGGGGTGAGATGGTATTTGAATGTAGTTCAATTTGCATTTCCATGATGATCAAGAATGTTGAACATTTTTTCCTATGTTCATTTTAATTAGTTCATTTATTGATTAGGTTGTTTGATTTCTTGTTATTTATTTTTTTTCCTTTTTTATTACTTAAAAATACCAATCCAAATTTCCACTCCCTCCCTCCTTCCAGTCCCCTCCCTCTCCCTCCACAGACCCTCCCTCCCACCCCTCCAACCCTAAGGGAGTGCCATGCACTCCGCCCTGTGGAAAGTCCAAGGTCCTTCCTACTATGTCTAGGTTGAGCAAGGTTTACATCCAAAGAGAATAGGATCCCATGAAGTCGGTATATGCAAGTAGAGACACATCCCAGTGTCACTATCAGTAGCCCTTCAGTCTGTCCCAGCTGTCAACCCCCTTCAGAGGGGCTTGGTTGTTCCCATGCTCATTCATTCCCAGTCCAGTTGGAGTTGGTGAGCTCCCATTAGCTCAAGTAAGCTGTCTCAGTGGATGAGCCCCTCATGGTCTTGAATTCCTTGTTCATACTCTCACTTCCTCCACTCTTCAACTGGATCTTGGGAGCTCAGTCCAGTGCTCTGATGTGGGTCATTGCCTCTGTTCCATCTATTGTTGTATGAAGGTTCTATGGTGATATTTAAGATAATCATCAGTCTGACTACAGGGTAAGGTCAGTTCAGACACCCTCTCCTCTATTGCTTAGGGTCTCAGCTGGGTTTATCCCTGTGGGTTAAATGTGGACATTTTTCTAGAGCCGGGTTTTTTTTAGTAACTCCATAATGGCTCCCTCAATCAAGATATCTCTTTCCTTGCTCTCATATCTGTTTTTCCTCCATCTTGACCATCCCATTCCCTCAAGTTCTCCTCAACCCCGCTTTACCCCCCTCCCCTCTGCTCCCAAATTTTGGATAGTGAGTGATTCAGTAAGAGGCATTTCTTCATTTCCTGTCTCCAGGTTCCTACCTTGAGTTCCTGCCCTGGTTTCCCTCAATAATTGGCTATAAGCTATAAGATGAAATAACCCTTTCCTCTCCAAGTTGCTTTTGGTCATGGTCTTTATCACAGCAATAGACAGAAAGATAGAATGCCCCATTTGTAGTCTTTTGCTGCAATGTTACCAGAACTGGCCAGAGCAGGCCAGATCTTTGAAGCTGTGACTATCTACTTGTTATTCATGGCTGAAGCTGTCCCCATTGGTAGCAGTGAGTGAGGGATAAGGTAATTTGCCATGAGGAAGAAACCTAGTTTGAATGTCTGAAATACTACAGTTGTTCATGTCTTTTCTATGGTGCCTTCCACGGAGTACATAATTAGGTACATGTTTTTTTCCAGATGCTGGTCTTTCTATGTAGTTACATTGAAAAGTCACAGGATTTTATGTCCCCAGGATTTGTGTGTGTGTGTGTGTGTGTGTGTGTGTGTGTGTGTGTGTGTGTGTTTGAAACACAGTCTCATTGTGTAGTCCTTGCTGGTCTGGAACTTACTTTGTAGACCAGACTGGCCTTGAACTAATAGAGATCCTCTCAAGTGCTGGGAAGAAAGGCATGGGCCACCATGCCTAGCATCTGCAAGACTTAATGGGGTCCTTAACCATCTTATCAATAAAAGAAAAGAGACTTAGAGAGCAAATGGTGTCTTGTTTCTCCCCAAGCATGTGACACAGACATTACATAGACCATCTGTGCTCTCCTTTACATGGTGACAGCCAAGCTTACCTAGTCATAACTGGCTATGAGAAGGCTAAGTGTCCATGAGTTCTAGGTCCCCATGGGAACTTTAAAATGGTGTTTTTGAACTAGAGAGACAAAGGGAAAAATGGATGCTGGGTACAACTGGTAGTTTCTATCACTGATAGTAACTGTGATGGTATAATTACTATATAAATGAATGCTCAGAAAAACACATTGTGTGTGTTCATTCTCATGCCCTCTGGATTCTTCTCATATTTTTTAATAATAATAAATGGGAGGAGTCAGCAGACAGCATTCATTCCTCCAGAGGAGGAATCAAATGTGAGAGAAAACTTGAAGTTGTCTGTGTAAGGTATTCAAGTAATCTTGAATTTTAATAATAATAAATCGGATTTTAAAAAAATTCTAATACATAGAAATTCTATTTGGAGAATTCAATGTGTATTTTTCTTTACATCTTTCCCTGGTTCTCAGCTTATTAAATTTGAGTTGGTGAAGTTCTCTTTCAATCATTTCTAATGGTAGTTTATTTCTTGCTGAAAATTAGGGTAATACATTTTACTGATTTTCATAAACATAGCTAAAAAAGCTTCCCAAATGTCAAGCCTCATTTTTCTTAATTAGATCCTGCTGTAAAGGTTGTATGTCACTGTCACAGTCTGTGACATCTGCTTCCTCAGGCACACTGTAGATGAGGGAACTTAGTTAAGTCCCATGCTATAAGGTTGTTTGCCTTGTGTGTTCTCCACTGCCAGCTCCAAGTTGCAACACTGTGCTACAGTGAGAAGATCAGGCCACCTTTTCAGGCATTTGAGACATACAACTATAGTGGATTCTTGGCAGTATCAACGTAATCTCTGCCGCACACAGTCTCCGGGGTCTCCAGTACTCACAGGAGCCCACATTCAATGTCTTTGAGATCATGGAATTTTTAAAAAGATATCAAAAGAGATATGGGCTTTTCTCAGATGTTGTTTACTTTTCATATCCACACCACCTTTCGTTGAGATGCTAAAATCAGTGAAATGGTGCTTTCCTCTTGAGCTCTTGCGTGAAGCAGAGGCACTTTCTGTCCTTCCCTTGTGCCCAGTGCAGAGCATCCCACTGTCCGTTCTCTTACTAGAAAATGGCTGTAAAAATACAGCCCTCCATCTCTGCACAGTGACAGATAAGAAGTCCTGAAACGCCATTAATAATTAATGAGCAGACAAGATGAAACTCCAGTTGCTCAGACTGCTGTCTCCACATAATCTGTATTTTATACAAAAACAGAAAGAACTCAATGGAATTTTAACTGTGACCGGATAAAAACTGCCAGCAAAGTGTGATAAGGAAAGTCTAATGTGTATATTAATCATGTTTATAGCTCCTCATTTGTTGATATATTAGCCTAAACTCCCCTTAAAAATACATTTTTGATCAACACTAGACTCATTTAATGCAACCAAACCCCAAATAGAGGCCAATCAAGGTTCCTAATTTTCATTAATAAAAAATAATTAATCTATTTCATAAGTCAAGGAACCAACGGGTTAATAATTTCAGCATGAGGCAAGAAGCATTACCAAAAGAAATCTAGAAAAGTTGATGCCTGGTGTAAACATGCCATTGTGTGTTTATAGCTTGAGCTAACATTTGGCACTTTTATTGTCCAGATTGTTTTTCTAGATGTAATGAACATATAATATGACTCAAAGTGAGATACAATTTACTCTTCAGCAGTGTAGACTTCAAAAATGATGCATTTTATTTTCTCTGGATCAGTTAGAACAAAAAAGATTACAAAGCTGGGGAGGGGAATGAGTGTTTCTAGAGATATCTGTATTTTTGTGGTTTAAAGCCTAAGAAAATAAGACTCAGTTTATTCTAGAAGAAAAAGAGCTGTGAAATCCCAAAATTGGGGTCGTTAAACAAAGCCAAAATGCAAGATCAAAAATTTAAAATGTTTTGGTTGTACGTGTTCAATGATCCTTGTAAGTTATATCCATTTATAAGATAAATTTGTCACAAATAATGATATTGCCTGAGATAAGATGGGTGAGACAGTTGAAGAAACAAAGCAGTACATATAAGTGTAGTTAAACACGCACTGTTTGGACTAGTTTGTTACAGGGTCACATAAATGTAGAACCTCATAACTTTGATAGGAATCTAATTTTTGTGATTTTATACTAAAATATATTAGAATAAAACTTAAGTCAAGGTATTAAAAAGGTCACAAAAATATTAAAAGGCAATGCCAAAGCCACAAGAATGACAACCAGAAGATGCATAAGTTCCATTTGTTAGTACCTGGATAATTACTCTGGTGGACTATACTAACTAAAAGAGTCAGGGTAAACTGCAGGCCTCAGGAAAGACGGAGAGGGCTGCCTGTGTTCCAGTCACTCCAGCATGACTTTGGAGGAAGGAAGCCACAGTAATTTTTAACCAGCAGCTAATTCATACTGTCACGGGTCTCATTTTTAAAAAGATAGTACATTACTAGTAAGTTTAACAAAATGGTATATGCCAGCATATCCTTGGAATCTCAGCTGCCAGAGCCTCTAAAACGTGCGTGTGTTGTGTCATTAATAAGCCCCAAAGCTCCGAGACACATGACCTCGGTAGGCAAACTCTTCACCTTCCATGAGTTTGTTTATTTACTTGCAACGTGGGAACTATAATACCTGGCCTGCTGGCACACAGAATCTAGTGGGGTTTTATTTTTAATGAGAAAAGGTGCAAAAGGGGGTCTGTGGAACTATAAAAACCGCACAGATGTGAGGTGTAATTATTAAGCTGTAAGGTTTCTCACCTTTCTGTAATGATTTCTAACAGCCCAGGATTAAAGCTGGAGCTGTGGCCTCCAAGCTCAAATTCGTCTCCTCTGGAAATCTTCCTTTACCCGCTGGCCAACATTTCCTAAAACAAGATTCGAAGACTATTTGCTCCATGGAAAATTAGCCAAGGTTATTACAAAGAAAAGTTCTGTTGGGAGATCTGTTTGGGAAACAGATTTTCCTCTCCTACAGGACTTTCCTACAAGCGAGTCTTTGAGGACTTTTAAAGTGTTAAGTAGGGCTTCCAGATGGAAGAGCTGAGGATGGACTTTCCCCAAACATCCTTGATGCTGGGAATTGAAGGTACTCATTTGGAGGACCTAGGAGGGAGATGGCTCAGCCAGTAAGATCTTTCATCTAAACATGAGGACCTAAATTTGAATCCTCAACACCCACATAAAAGCCAAGCACAGTGGCAGAGTCTGTAACCCTAGCATTGACAAGGGATGAAGATAGATGGGTTCCTGGGACTAGCCAGCCTGTCAAACAGTCAGTCAAATTGATGAGCTTCAGATTCAATGAGAAACACTGCCTCAAAAAATAAGCTGGAGAGAGAATAATGGGCAAGATGCCCAATGTCTCCCTATGGCTTCTACATGAGTACGTACCTCCACGTGAGCATGTATGCACAGATATAGAACATGGGGAAAGGGATGGAGGCAGGGAGAGAGAGAGACAGAGAGCAAGAGATAGAGGCAAAGAGATGACCACACAGAGAGTCAGGGAAAGAGACAAACATACACTTAGAAAATAGAAACACTTAAACCTTTTTTGAACTATATACATTGAAGACAGGTGACACACTGGTTTCCAATTCTTTTAGGGCTCACAGTGTTAACCCTGAGACCAGTTATTCTCAAAAATGTGAACCTTGAAATTCTGTTATAATATCAATTCCAGAGTCTTCTTTACATCTGAAGCAGTAACAGGCATATGCACTTGACTGCCTAAGCCTTTAAATCATATGGTTTCAGATCACAGTCTAAAAAGTGCCTGTGCTACAGAAGAGAAGAGAAGAGTGGTGGCCCTGTGCCTCCAATGGCTTAAGATGCATTTCACATAGGACAGCTCTGCATTTTTAGAGTTGGAAAAGGCTAGCTCATTCTTGCAGAGCTCTGGGAAGATTAATTCCTGCTGCCCAGTCTCCCACTTCACTTTAGTGAGCTGTAAAGATTGTCACCTGCATTGGTTTTCTGATGTAATGCTCAGATTTGTGTTAGAAAAAAAAGCAAAAAGACCACAGAGGCATCCTGCAATGAACCAAAGCCCAAGCATGCCTCTACATGAGTTATTTAAAAATCAGAATTGATAAGCCCAGAAAGGAGATGCTTAACATCTACCTTGCTAGAAATAAATGGAAATGGGGAGAAAATGAAACCCCCTTGTTGGACTTCAGGTATGCTAAAAAGTAATACTGTATAAAACTAGCTAGGGCATCTCCATGGTATTATAAACACAATAAGCTATAAGTAAGAATGGTTGGAGTCTAACCTGGAAAGTGGGTCTTAGGCTATTTCCTTTGCCATCCGCATTGACACTCTCACTTGCATATGAATGAGCAGATGCGCCATGTGAGTGCACATGCAGAGATGTGAGGCATGTAGTTTTTCCCTATTGCTTTGGTAAAATCCCCAGGCAAAAGCAACGGAGGAGAGAAGGGGTTTAATCCAGTTCACAGTTGAGAGTACAGTTCTCCATGGTGGGGAAGGGAGTGCAGTTGGAAACCGGTCATATCACACTCAGTCTTGACAAGAGAACACGGAAAGTTACTTTTCTTCATTTATTCAGGACAGGACCCAGTCAGGGAGCAGACAGGCTTTTCCCATTGCCACTAATGTGATCAGGAAAGCCGCTCATAGGTAGGGCCAGAGGCCTGACTCCAGTTTATTCTCATTCTGTAGATTTGGCAATTAATGCTAACCATCTCAGGGCATGTGTGTCACACTCTGCAGCTCTCAATGGTTGTCCTCGAGTTTAGGTTTTTTTATACATTTCTCTCAAAGTGATATGAAGACCATTGTGTATCTGAAAGGCTCCAATGAGAAGAAAAAAACATAATATCTTTAGTTCAGCTGGCTCTGAGCATTTTGTCGCCAGCTATTTGTTCCAGCAAAATCAGCTGACAGGTGAGTGTCTCATGGTGTTTCTGCATGGGATCAGTTTACTTGTGTTTGAATCCTTACCTTGTGCTTAGCGACTCTGAGCTTCAGGATTGTCCCATTACATGGAATAGTAAAGATCCACCTGCTGCATGAATGAGCCGAGGAAGGCACAGTGGCCACACAGGCTAAGACTACCTAGTGCTAGCCGGGACCTTCCTAGGTGCCTTTAGCATTGAGCTTTGTCTTATAACTCTGTTCATTCCCTTCCTTGTTTAGAAAAGAGCCACTCATGAAGAGAGAAACATGGTTTGAGGAAGCCGAAAGAGCAGCCATGTTGGATGGATCTGAAGAGGTTGAATTTCTTTATTTATATACGAGCAGAATGAAATTCTTGGTGATACAGTTTTGCCTCACAGGTTTGATCCTCAGAGAGTCATAGTGGGCTTCTTAGTCCTGAGGTCTAAGCCCTTAGTCTGCCCCTCCCTCCACTTAGTCCTTCAAGTACCTATTTCAAATGTTCTTTTGAAAAGGATATCAAGAACTTGGATGCACACCACCCAATAATAATAATAATATCATATTATTATATTATTATAATATATCTTATTATTATTACTATTGGTGGGATTGTTATACTATTGGCTGATTTTATGGGTCATAGCTTGGTCCTACTCAGACAGAAAGCTGGTGACGTATGTCCTTTTCTAGCTGACAGTAAAGTTGCTACTATGAAAAATGTGGTGTGTGCTGACAGTTCTGACTTCCATGCTGGTGTGTGGTGCAGATGTTGCTGGACAGTGTGCCAGGAGGAGCTACACTCACTGGCTGCACTTTTAACCCAGTGATAAGTGAGCAGTTGAAAACCCGATGGAAGAAGGAGAGCTAAAATATTTAACCTCTCACTTCTCCCCTACATCTGATGATGGAAGGTTTTTATCTTGAAGTCTGTGTGAAAAAAAGGTGAGTTGTCTGGGTCTACACATTAGGATTTGCAAAAGCATAATTTGTACTTTCTGCTTGATTGATGTAGTTGTGATGGGTTAGAGATTGAGAGCCGGGGAATGAGATAGGGAGAACCTCCAGCTGTCCGCTTCAGAGGTAGAGGGAGTCAAGTGTAGGAAAAGTCTCCTGAATCTGCACTGCGCATTCCCTTATGAACCTAGTCTTCATCCTGTAGGACCAGAATATGCTTTTGTTTCTTTTTCTCCAAAGTTGAATATAACCTGGTCTTGAGAACTTCTAAATGGTACTTACCAAGATTCATTCATGGATCACAAAAATCAATTTAGTGTCTAGGAATCAGATAAAAATAGAACAGAATAGGATAATGTGCAAAGCATATAATGGAGGTTGGTTTGGGAAATTTTATTTCAGTTATGTGTGTGTTTCTGACTTTGCATCCCAGTTTTTCAGAGATTCTGAAGGCTACTAATAAGTAGCATGTGTGTGTTCCTTTATAACGGTTGCCAAACAGCAAGGATAGGTGCATCTTCCCCATCCCCAGGTTGCTGGTCATTCTTACATCCTCTCTGAGCACTTTTATTGAGATGTCCATCCAGTAGCGAGCACAGATAACAGCTAGCATTTACGGAGCTCTTATCTGTTATTACATGGTGTGCTGAGGGTTTTATATGTATTTGAATCCTTCAAACAGCCTATGAATTAGATATCTTTCAATATCACCTTATCTGGGGTTTCACTTTTTGAGTGGTTACTCATGATCAACCAGTCTGAAAGTGTTAACTAGAAAAAATTTGCAAGTGAACACTGTCTAATGTTTAAACCACATACCATTGAAACAGGCCATTCTGTCCTAACTGTTCTGGGACAAGCGTCATCTCTTTGTCTAGTGTACACACCCCATTTGTCATCCACCTGCTAGTCACTTAGTTATCCTCATGGTTATCAGATCTTGGTTTCACAGGGCTAGCATTTGAGTTCAACAAAGTAGCCCAATGTGTGCCAGAATGCTTCTGTTGTCATTCTTTTCACCTAAGCTCACCAGAAAGGCCATGTATCATCTGATACCACCATAAAAATGATATATACAGTAAGCTTAAAAGAGAGACCATATTTACATAAAATTCATCACAGAATGCTGTGATAATTGTTCTATTTTCTTGCAATTTATTATTGGTAATCTCACACTATACCTATTTTTTAAATTAAATGTTGTCATATTAATAACTGCAGAAAAAAATAGTAGAATCCATTAGGGGACTTGAAGTGCATGCCCAACAGATGAGGGGACAACTGTCTGTAATTATTTTACTTAAAGGATGAGGAAGCCGGGAGCAGGGATGCTAAAGACAAACCAGCTGTTCAGTATCACTCAGCTAGAGAAAAGAAGAAGCAGAATTGGAAACTGGTCAGCTTGGCTGCAGAGACCTCACCTGACAGCTATTACGAGTCTGTCAGTCTTTTCACATTGCTGTAAGAAAAAGGTCACAAACCAGGTGGCTGATAAACAGCAGAAATGTATCCATATGATTCCAAAGGGTGGGAAGCCCAAGACCAGCAGCAGAGAACGCTTTCTGTGTGTATTCTTGTGGCAGAGTGACTGAGCTTCCCTGGGCCTCTTGTATAAAAGCAATAAGCCCCAAACTTTTATGGCCTAACACCTCCCGGACATTCTAACTCTTATAAATTTGGGAATGCAAACAATGACTATAACAGGGTCTAAAGCCCAAAAGACTAACGGATCTCTTTTTCCAAAGCTATTTCTCCTGTGCTGCCAGTCAAGGATGTCCAAAGCTCTTGCTTCAGCATTCCCCATGTGCACAGTTTAACACACTGACTAGGCCGAGCCATCTGGAACTGCTGGTCCTCGCTAACATCTGAGCTATGGTGCCAGGGTTTTCATGTAGCTCAGCCTAGTGGACCTTTCTATGTGCAGGTGCGTGTAGTAAAGGAGAAATAAGGTGTTCTCTCCAGGCTCAACAAATTTATAACCCAGGAACTGGGGGGAGTCGGCCTTTAGAATTATTTCTATTTCATTCTTCAGTTCTTCCTGATTGGATTTTCACAGGACTATGTCTTCCAGAAACTTGAAAGACAGGATGATAGAGTATTAGAGTTGGCAAGGATTTTACCAGCTATTTAACTCCACTAATACTGCATATGAGGAAATTGAGCTCTCATGAGATGCAGTAATTCATATTAAAAAAATAAATTACTTACAGATATGAGACTAGAATTTAGGTCAGTGGTTTTTGTTTTGTTTTCCACTCTTGAAGAGTTTTGATTTCACCAAATAATTGCCTGGAGATAGAGTTCAAAATCCTAGAGTATATGACTCTTTTAAACTGCCTCCTAAAAGTTCAGAACCAAACTTAAATCCCACTGTCAGTGACTACAAGTCACATATTCTTCCTCATCTGCAGAATCTAGTCACTAATATATGTATATATGTAAACAAACATACATGGTCCAGTATAACAGATGAGGAAGAAATGCAGGTAATGGACAGGAGTTATGAATGGGGATACATAGCTAATTGCTTTTTAATTCTAACTCTCTCATGGATTTGGTGGTGAATAAAATAATTCTGTCATGGAATTTTTGATACCGAATAAAATATATTTGATACTGAAAATGTGAAATATAATGTGAAACTTATAATTTCTATTCCAAATGCCATTTTTAACTGTATATAATTAATAGGCATTTCAAGTGATTGGAATATTTATGTTTCTTCGTAGTTTTTCTATTTTCTCACAAAAATAGAAAGGACAGTGATATTTCAAGGAGCATGCTACTAATCTTGTTGCCTATTCTGTCATCAGGAGATTGTAGAATGACAGCAAGATGGCTCCCAGAAATATTTTTGGACAACTGTTCCTTCAAAACCAAGAACTATGGAGCTTTCTAAGTGATAAGTCCCTAATTAGTTGGAGATGTGGTATTCTCTCCCTACATGATGTTCTCATCTCAAACGTCCACTTATCTGAACAAAAGTGCTGCTTGATATCTCTTGCTTTAAGCAAACAGTTACCATTCTCAAGCTACTCCAAGCTGCCTCACATAAGTGTTGATGGACATCCCCTCAAACTCGCAAAAGACAGAGAGAAGAAATGGCTTGCTACTTTGAATTTTGTTACTAGCAATCTACTGGGTCTTGGATGGATTTTTATTTTATATGCCATTGGATTAATGTTTTTTTCTATTTTTTTATTGTGAACCTAGTCTTTGATTGTTGATCCATCTCCCCAGCCCTGATTTTTCCAGAACACAGAACTGTTATGAACAAACTGTACAGTGAGAACTAGAAAAGATTTAAAAGGGGCCTTTCAAGCACAGCAGTATGACTGAGTTATTGTTCCTGAAGAAATAATAAGTATTTTGTTTCTTATCTTAGATTCATGACAGAGAGGAATCTTAACATTTTAGGAAGGGAAATGAGAAAATATACAGAAAGAGGCCTGTTACTGAGAAGGTATAATACTATTTATCTGATTTAAAAATATGAACAATAATAACAACAAATTATCTCGGAAAAAATTAAGGAACTTAAGACATCCTACATTGTGAGATTCAATTAATTATTGCCGAAGCCAGCTATCTTTAAGACATACACTTTAATAGGAGTAAGGAACACAAGCAGATTTACAATACCAGACTCTGGATCCGTGCTTCTCCAAAGACGCTCACCAACCCACGATCCGCAGAGAGAGAGCATTCCCACGCAGACCCAACCTTTTATACCAAATTGGGACTTGATGGTCCAACCCCGAATAATTAGCTAATGGCTAATGAGGGGTGAAATAATTAGTTAATGGCTAATGGCGAGGCATGGCTATTAGCCTGATACACTAAAACATTTCCCCATTACTACATCCAGAAATAAGTAAATAAAGGGAGACGTCTAGTTTAGACATGGGCCTGAATGGTCAGTATGTTTGTATAGGACATTCAGAATAATAATCAAAGCAGAAGGAACTGACCAATAGTCAATATTATTATCTACAGGTCAAAACTCAAGAGTTTTGTAAGAACAAGAAATCTGGTTGATTTTATTGTCCTGAAGATTTGGGACCAAGTTGGAAAACTAGTGAGAATGGAAACAGAGGGAATGTTATGTATTTATATAACCTAATTATAACCTGGCACAAGGAAATGAAACTCAACATATGTCAAAGACAATAACTATTGCTTATTATCTGCCTTCTCAGAGAACTCATAGAGAGCTGGGGAGGGGCTTTGTCAATAGAAATTAAAGGTGCCTAGATGATGGATTTACTAGATGAAGATTTTGTCAGATAATTTAAATATGTTAAAAGAAAACAAATCCAAAGTAAAAAGCAACATGAAATTGAAAGCAATATTACAGCATACAGAAATTAAAAATGAAGATGTATAAGTTATAAAGTAGACTCACATAGAAATTATAAACCTGACAAGGACAAAAACTCAGGAGAAAGAATTTGGCAGAGGAACTCAAGTCTCATTTTAATGGAAAACTAGAGGACAGTATTAAATATGTAAAGCTTCACTTTCTATGAAATTATGAAATTATCTACAATCAATTTTAGTATGAAGCAGTAAAAGGAGAATTACAGAAATAAATAATTAATAAATTTTAAATTGCTTTCTACTCTGAATAGTATGTTAAAATCCCATACCACTCTGTTCCCTGATGTCCAGGAAATGATTCATCCCTTTCTCCACAGTATGTATGCCTGTATGTATATATGTATATTCCATATCAATGTTATATATGCATTATATATACATAATCAATCACCTCCCACTAGTCAGTTAATAGTCCATTCAGTTACTGGATCAACTATAGCAGCAACATATGATTATATTCAAGTAAACTTATTTGACTTAATAATGGCTCTAAGGCACCGGTGTAGTGAGGCTGGTAATTTACCTGTAGGTAATTTTATAAATGTTTGTTTTCACTATTAGTTAATGATATCAGTTTATTCCTGTGTGTAATTTACAAATAACACTCCATCATAGGCCTGCATTTATGAAAAACCCGGTGTGTACAAAAGGTTGGGTGATATTTCCAGTTTGGGATCTACTCTGGTCTTGGCATGTTCAAAGGAGACTACTTCTGCTCACTTGACTTTCTGCAGGGTAAGGAATAGAATATAAAAGCGAATGAAAGGAGAGTGCTGCCTCAGAGACTTGTGACACATCAGGGGGAGCATGATGGGAGTTACTGAAGAGGAAATGAGAAAATAGAACGAGTACTTAGAGAAGCGGTGTTCAAATCCTCCTGAATATGATAAAGGCTATCAGTTTTTATTCTCAAGAAGCCCAGCAAGTTCTAGATAGAATGATTGCAAAGAAACCTGAATGTAGACACATGATCACTAGTTTTTGTTATAATGGTAGAAATTCATGTGCAAAGGAGTAGGGCAGGAAGAGAGCCTGTAGAACAATTTGTCAAGTAGAAATGGCCCTCAATGAAATGAACAATCAGAGGCGCCATTAGATAGGGATAATGTCAGAGGCCTCATAGCACAGCAGGGTGGTTATAGTCAGTAGTGATTGGTTTAATATTTCAAGTGAACTACTACAGAGGGGTTTGAATGTTCCTAGCACAAAGACATGACAAACGTCTAAACTGTTGGACACTCCAAGTGCCCCTTGAGGGTTGATCTTCACAATCAACTTGACTGGATTTAGACTCATCAGGGAAACACACCTTTAGACTTCTCAATGAGGGTGTTTCCAGAAAAGATTAATTGAGAAGGAAAGAGCTGCCCAGAATGCACAGTGCCATCTATGGGACTGGGATCCCCAAATGATAAAATGAAAGAAGTGTGCTGAGACCTAGACTCCTCTCTCTCTGCTTCCTGACTGTGGACACAATATGACCATGCACCCAATGTGTGCTCCTGACACTACGTGTTCTTTTCCTGCTACATGGACTATATCTCCTCAAACCTTGAGTCAGAATAAACTCTTCTTTAAGCTCCTTTGTCAGACATTCTTCCACAATTATGAGAAAAGTAGCCATGTTTTTATATAAAAGTTTGTATAAAATACATGCCCTAATTTAATCAACAAACATGACATAAATGTATCAAGATATTATATAACCTTTAATTAAGCACAACTTATTTATGTGAAATAGGAATAAAAATACATTTAAAACAGTTAAATGATTAGCAAAACGACTATAAACCAGAACCATGTGGTTTAGAGAGCATTGAAAACATATTCAAAGTTCTATCAAGTAAGAATTCTCTAGCCAGTAAATTTATTCTTAAAAATGTGTAAATTAGTATAAACCCAGTAAAGCAAACACTGAAAGAATCTATGAGACTGGAATGAAAAGACTCTAGGTAGTAAGCTTAAGTTATGTGAAGAAGTAAGGACATGTGCAGTAGCCACTACACAGATAAATACAAAAGACATCAATCATTTAGTTTTTGTTTGGCACTCTTAAAAAAAATCTTACCTGGATTTAGAGGTAGCTACAAAAATCAATAACTATGCTCTGTACTGATGGCCACATAGTGCATAAAGAGTTGGGGGTGGTAAAGAGATGGCTCGGTGGTTTAAGGTGCATACTGCTTTTGCAGTTCTGCTCCAGGAGAGCCTACGCCCTCTTCTGGTCTCCATGCACATCTGCATTCACATGCAAACACACATTCATATACACAGCTAAAATAAACATTAAAAAGACAAGAGTTTGGGAGCTGATTTTGTCCCAATTGCACATGTGTAAAAGACACTGTCCCTACAGTGGCACCACAGGAAATGCTGTAATCATTTAAGAGGTGAGAGCTTATAAGGGTTGTAGCAGGTGTGGCCTTAAAGGGGATTATAGGACCACAAGGGTTTTGTTACAGTAACAGAAAACAGTCTAATACAAGTACAACTGAGCAGGGCAGGAATGGAGCCCATAGAAGTGAAGCACAGGTATATTAGTCAGTACCAATGTGAACCAGTATTTAAGTTAAGACATTAAAATCCATAGCCCCTTTCCCTATCAACAAGAAAGAAGACAAAATGGTCCATATTCACTCGACACTGAAATCTGTGAAAGTGATGAGCAGCTGATTCTTTTGAAAAGTATGGCTAAATTCCCAAAAGTTTTGCTGGTTAAAAAAGCTGACAAATACCTTCTTATTGTATGTTTTTTGAAGACAGACAAAAGTAAGTGAGGGTGGACAAACTGAGAACAGCAATTGCCTTTGAAGGATGATGTCCAAGGACAAAGACGTCTGGGAGGAGTCAGAGGAAAATTTCCAGGGTAATAGACAGCCTGTACCTTGGTCTAGAACACAGATGTATGCACTCATAAGAAGTCACCAAATGGAATATTTGGGTGTTTATTTGTACCTAAATTTTATTTTAGGAAAAAGAACCATAAACTTCTTTTTTATTATAGTCATGCTACAGTGTTAGTTGCTGGCTGCAACTTTATTCTAAAGGCATCATAAGAAAAGATGGCTTGCTGGTTAGTTATGTAATAAAGCAAAACATTCACAGTAGAGGTTAGGTCATGAGATAGGAATGTTCTTTCAAATTTTTATGCATTTGAAATTTTTCATAATAAAATGCTGAGAAAAGCCGCATTTAAAATGAACAGAGCTTAAGATCACTCTTCAGTCCAAAACACACTTAGAAAATGAACCCAGCGAAAGGAAACATGCCAGCAGGGGAGGAGTCTAAGGAGTGCCTTGTAGTCTTGAACACATTGCCTAAGCTCACTGCACCTAGCTTTGCTACTCCACAAGATGAGCACAATTAATCCTTATCTTGAAAGCCTGTGATAAGGATTGGAGACACTTGGTCTTCCCAGGGTTATGAAAATACGGCATCTAATTTACTGTTACTTGCCATAAGTCATAGTTAAATTAACCTCTTAGCCTTGTCACCCTTTCCAGAGGGTAACAACATTTGACCTCCAACAATTGTTCTTTGTTTTGCTTTTTGGTATTTTGTTTTGTTTTTCTTTTATTGTCCTAACAGTTGGACACTGGCAGTGTCATTTGGTTTAATAGCAGTGTGCTGATGGAGATACATGAGAATGTTACACAGACATAAAATATACCTAAGGGGATCCATATGGAGCTGGCACAGTGTCCCACCAAGCACTGTGGCATCATTTTGATGCCTGAACATTCGCTTCACTGTCAAGTCACCAGCTGCCATGAGTCTGCCTCCCAGAAAACTCCAGTCCCAAGGAAACTGAGATCGCTGGTTTCCTTAGGTAGCACAGAAGTGATTCCACACCCAGCATTCATGCAGATTCTTCTTTTGTTTTGAGCGCTGCCTTAGAACTCATAAAGATAGCACAGGTAAGTATAGAGAAAGTCCCCTTTTAGGTGAACAGCTTTCCCGCCCCTCCCCATCCCGCCTGCTCAAATTTAGTACCTGGCAGACTTCTAGAAGGGGCTACATGGAAGTACAGGCTACAGAACCTAGCATCTGGGTAGAGCTGCCCCACTTTAGTCGGACTAAGGCAACTAGAGACTCCACATTTCAGTTCTGTTCCGGAGTTCACGGAGTGATCCTCACTAAGAGGCAAGCTCTGAAATGAGGCGTGCAAGGGTCCTGGATCTTTTCTGTAACCTGATCTAGAGGTGCACTGAGAAGGAAGACAGCAAGGCTCCCTCTGCAGGGGGACTCCCCAGCGCGCTGAATGCTAAACCCTTGCCGAACTCCTACGCTACAGCTGGGAAACACATATGGGCGGTGAGCAGGTTTATCTTTGCGAGCCCTGTTTACAAACAAGGTGCATTTGTTCTACACACAGTTTATCTTTGCCACTGGTACTCGAAGCATCCAATTACAGCCTCAGAGCCAAGTCTCGGAGTCTCTCGCAAAGCTGTTCTGTTGTCGGTACATGGCCTTCGGGGATGACCTGACTGAGGTGGTGAGAGAATGAAGAAAAAGACAGACACACGCACAGCACCCTGGAAGCTCAGCATGTTTATTATACAGAGCTGAACCGAGAGACGGGAATACTGTATACAGTGGAGGAAGAAGAAGACAGATTAAGCTAATTTCCTTAGGATCGCTCTCTATAAGGGAGGAGGCTTCAGTCCGTAAGTCTGGGGTACGGGAGAGAGCTCTGGTGGACATTTTCTGTGCACACTGTTAACGTCCACATATGGACCAGAGGAAGACTGCTATTTCTCGGAGCCTCACCCTGGGTGGAAAAACTTTGCTATTCTTCCGTAGGTCTTAGGCTCCGGGGTCTTTGACACAGCTATTGTCAACAACACACACTCACTCAGGATTTCCCTCACTCAGGGCTTCCTCTGTTGCCCACAATATTGTATACTCCTTTATCTCTGGGTTTTCTTTTTATGGCAATCCCCTCGGTGCAGTGTTGAGAAACCAGGTGTACCAACACACCCAGAAAAGGAGTCAAAGATTTACTCCAGGAGCTTGATAGCCCAGGACATGTATCAAGAACGCACAAAACTTGAGCAGTCTTTCGGGTCCCAACTGTTATCTCATAATACATAGGAAAAAATAAAGGTTTTCACAAGACATATAATGTTTTAAGTGGATTGTTAGTAACAAAATCAGAAGAAAAAGCTAACCTGTGTGAAAAGAAAGAACATGACCTCCCAAGGTCCACAGTAAAGCAACATGGCCTCGTCTGATCGGACAGGGATTTAGGATGCAGCTGTGGAGGCTGTCCAGGTTTCTGTGGGAACGCTGCTGTGAGGAAGGAAAGACAGGAGCTGCACAGACAGAAAACCAGTGAGACAAGAGCCTCTTCTGGATGCCCATTGTGATGCAATGATCTTAATCATTTCCTGTGTGCCCGTTTCCTGCGTGTCTTATTTCACATCTTTGCCGATTTTCTCCCCTTATTATTCAGAGCAAAAGTCAATCCGCTCTCTCAGCTCTTTGCCTCCTCTTCTCTCCATGTTCTGTCATCTACCCTGGAGCAGAACAAACTGGTTGTGGCGCCACAACAACATTGGATTTTGTTCCCGATAGCTGGGCATTGCGTAACAATGGACGAGTAGAAGAGGGCCTTTATACAAGATTTAATGGCTTAAAATAACAAGAATCATTGTATAGTTCCTTTTGATGGTCTCAGGGGCTGAGTGGGCTCAGCAACGCAGCCTTGCTTAGAGCCTCTCCTGTGGGGCAGACCACAGGCTGGATTTGAGTTTTCCTGAAGACTTTTCGTTCATGTCTGGGTTGGGGGGATGACGGTGGGGGTTGGCAATGCTTGATCTCAGCTGTGTCCACTGAGAGGATGCAGACTTCTTCACACATCTCTTCCTCACAGCGTGACTAGGTCTCATGAATTCATTTTCCAGAGAACCAGGAAGAAGCTGAAGTGAACTTTTATGATTCTCTGTGAATCACTTCTGTTGTCACAGGTCCAAGGTAGAGGAGGATTTAGGCTTTGTGTCAGCCAAGCAGGGCAGGGGCAGGGGGGTCACTGATGTCACATTCTGAGATACACATTCTGGCTCAGCTATATTGTGAGGGCCATCTTTGGAAAATAAAATCAGCTGCAGATGTAAGAGAGTGTGGGCTGCCTCGACACCTCTGAGTGGGGGCACTTGGGGACCAAACTCTGATGAGTTGGTATGTCCAACCAGGCCTTTTCCTCTTTGTCAAGAAAATTTATCTTTAAAAATACATTATATAGCCAGGCGGTGGTGGCACACGCCTTTAATCCCAGCACTCAGGAGGCAGAGGCAGGCAGATCTCTGTGAGTTCGAGGCCAGCCTGGTCTACAAGAGCTAGTTCCAGGACAGGCTCCCAAAAGCTACAGAGAAACCCTGTCTCGAAAAACAAAACAAAAAAAAATACATTGTATATTCAATATATTAAAGTGATTATAAGCACAGACTCTAAAGACAGATAACTCAGATTTGAGCTCCACTTCCTTTTATTTGCTTGTGTGGAGCTGGAAAGTTATTTAGGCTCTATGTATTAATTCATATGTATTCCCTAGGGTACAGATCTTATCTTGCTGTTAGGAAGACTAATGGGCTTACTATAAGTGAGTCCTTAGAATGGCACCTGATCCTTCTTACACAATATAAAATGGTTACCAGTGGCTATTACTTGTTGATGGTTAGGAGCCTGTCTCTTTGTCTTGAGGAGAAAGCCTTGACTTCATGGTTAGTGCAGGACAATCCTCTATGGCACCCTCCACACAGGAGCCCCAGGCAGATGGGCCCTTTATTTCTTCCCCTCATTTTTCATGATGGTGCTCAAAAACGGGGCCAGTTGCTCTGTGTTGGCATAACAACTTCTCCTTTGGAGCCCATGTGGCTCCTGTGGGAGGGGATGTGCTTGGCTGGCCCACTTAGACACTCAGCACTGACAAGCTTTACCTTCCCTAGGCCACCACAGCTTCCAAAGTTTATTTCCTGTCAGGCAAAGCGAGGAGTCTGACAGGGACTCTCACTCATCCCCTCCAGGTGCTGAGTTCTTTGTCCCACTGGTCCGTGGACCTCATCTTGCCTTCTAGTCCTGACTGAACTAGTCTTCTGTTTCAAGGTTAAGTTCACACAGAACTCCATCTACTATCCTTCCTTAACCTCTTCCACCTCTGTGGTACACGACTTACAACTATGTCAGAGCCATGGCCTGCTACACCATTATGGAGTTATGAGAAGGTGGGTTCCATGGTCAAAATCTTTAAGAATTTCGAAATAACAATAGCAAAAACTATCAAGCCAAGCACGGGGTCTTTCTACAGACCTGGCCCAGTTTGGGGCTGCAGGTTACCGTTCCAAGCACTATCTAGGCTTCATCCACCTCTGACGACTTCTACCACGTGATCCAAAGCTACCGAGAGCCAGGACAGCAGCTTCACCTCACTGCTGCTAAACACAATAAGCACTGAAGAAAAAACTAAACCAATGACAAAGGATAAAAGAGGGACATCCTGGATCTCCTGGAAACCCTGAGAGCATGTGGATAAACCCAGATAGCATGGTGCTGATCAGCTAAGGCTCCCGAGATTCTGGCCATGTCCCTGCCCTTGGCAGTTCTCAGTCACCCCATCCATTAAATGGACAGGGTGCAGAGCCTGTGTAGAATTTCCAACATGATGAAAGGAGAGTGGTGTGGTTTCAAGTAGGACACACAGCCAACTCTGCAGCAACAATTCGAGTTAATGAAGAGCCAAACTGAATGGTGTACATGCTGTTGGAAGTCTTTTCATGGCCTTAGCCTTATTTGATTTAAAACAGGGTAATTTGTTATTTCAAAGATGGAGAAATAGAGATAGAGTTTCCACTATCCATCCAGAAAATAGAATTAAGCCAGGCTTGAGTCTCTTTACCTTAACCTGATACGATGGTGCTCTTAAAGAGATCAAGCTATGAAAATGTTCAGGAGTGAAAGCCATTTTAATTGTACAGCTAAAATTTCCTTCTCTTTGACCATGGTGAACCACAAATTGTTGTCATGCCAATTGGTCCATACACTCAGGGCAGAAGAATCAATGGGACAGTTTTGATTTTGTCAATTGCTACTAACTCTTTAACTGAAGAAAGAATACATTTACTCTTAATTCAGTGTCTTTTGAAGGCTCCTGCCTTCTGCCAAGGATGGGAATGAAATGCCTGGCCAGAAGTGATTGTCGTGGAAACTAGTAACTTCAGCTTAAAGATGGCAGTGTCATCAGGTCTTTCTCCTGAGGTCTGTGCAATGGTTTCTAAACCTTTCTGTCATGTTGCTGGTTGGTAGATGGTTTGCCCAGTTTTCCAGAGAAGCTAAAATACAGTAATAGTATGCAAATCTTTCATGTCTGAATGACAACAAGTGAAAGAAAAACTGAAAAAGATTGGTGCTATCTAAAAGTTAGACTTTTTAGCTTCGTGCAAGGGTCAGTTTAGTTGAGAGCCATGTGGTGGAATGGAGAAGCTGTAGCCTGAGCAAGGTCATCTGGCCATCAGGCATATTACCCTGACTACCTGTGGGCACAGCACAATAGAAGCAGAATCATAAGACAGCAACAAGCTGGGTCCAGGCAGGTGTGTGAAGGCAGCACCTAGAAACCCCCCAGGGCCAGTTTCCTGGCTAGAGAGGTACTTGAGACAGATGGGGGAAAATTAGACCTTTTAATTCCTTGAAAGAGCAAAGTTCTTAGAAAGACATAAAGAAAACGGTGACAAACATCATCTCTTCATGCATTTCTGTATTGGAAATCCTTTTGAATACCCGGCCTCCTACTTTATTCTTCTATATTTAATATTTTTCTGTCATTTTTTCTTGATTCAAGTGAGGTCTTCTTTAACTGCCCAACAATTCCACATTCTTAGAATGACTCCTCTGTTTCTAATCATCTACTGTTTCTAATTCACATTATAAGCAGACATATCTATGTAGACAGCTACAGTAAACATGCATTAAAATCATATATTTGCATGTCTGTTGCTATGCTCTTTATATTACATATCCAACCTCCTTCTCCTCCCTCTCCTAGAATATACTGTCAAGCCCTCTCTACTATATTCAGATGTGACCACTTGTGAACCACAAACATACGGTGTCTACCACACTTTCTCCTCTAACAGTTTAGAATAAGTCAAAGGCAGTTGAACTGCAGTAAAAATCCCAGATCACAGAAGCAGGGTACTTGGAGTATATGCACCATTCCCTAGCACACACCAGTGATAAACCCTTCTGGTGAGAGGTGATGAAGGGCTATGTGATGAAATCAGTAATGACACAGGGGGTAAAGCAGCATAGGAATAAGATGCCTAGACAATAGCAGTTTAAGGAACTAAGAGTCCTGATTTTAGAACGGTCAACCACCATTATGATGTTGTAACCAACACCAGACAGAAAATTAAAGGAGGCTCTTTTCATTACCTTCATTATCTGATCAGCATTTAGAGGGTATAGACCACAAATTGATTTTTTTTTTAAAAAAAAAAGTGCTTCATTGATGACAAAGTGCTAATGATGCATCCCCTGTTTCTATCTTTGCTTTTGTTGCATAAAATATGTCAAACCTTCTTCATCTTTGTATACCCAGGCCTAATATAAAATGACCATTTAATCAACGTAGACTGGGAACTGACATGGAAATCCATGTGAAGGAATGTTGCCACCAACCTTCAAACCACACCTTTTAAAAAGATAGGATCAAGGTGAGCAACTATGAGATTTTGAAAGGAAGGATCAGGAATCATTTCTCCAGTACTGAGTGGATGTGCGGGATGGAGAGTACTACTCATTTGCTTCTGTCTACTTTGAAGAGACTTCCTTTGTATTTAGACCACTTCTGAGCCTCTTAAAGATATGAACCACGTCATCAAAGAAGCCAGTGACCATGTTTTAAAATACCATGTGATTCCAGCAGGTCATATTTTTGCTTCAAAGAAATGTTTTATGTTTTGATGCCAAATGGGGCAAGTTTTGATATCTACATTTCAATTTTTCTTAGGGACATACTCTGTGACACCAATTTTCCTGACATGTGTACTTCTGATTTCTTCCGTGCCCAGGTCATCCAGCATGGATGCTATGGAAGACAGGCACACCCTATGTGTGCATAGACATATACCTTACGTGAGAATAGACCCTGAGCCATCACGCGTGGGGCTTCTCCTCTTTCCTTTCTTGCTCTGCCCTCTCAGGTGCTTTCTCCTCTTCTGACTTGACTGTGCCGCGTTCATTTCATGACAGGATGGCTTCTCCTGGCCGGCTCTCTAAGGCATGATAATATAGACTAAAACGTCATGCTAGAAAATGCAGATGTTTCTATCCTTCCAAATCTGTAGTTGAGGGGCCTCTTGTGTAAAGCTACATAGAAGGCATTGTGTTCAGTCTGTTGAAGGTTTTTGACGTATGGTGATCTGGACCGCCTACTTTCCTTTAGCTCTTGAGAGAACCAAGGCTCAAGAAAGTAGTAGACTTACATTCCAGCATTCAGCTGCTTACTTTGACCTTGTTGAGCTGCTTTTCAAGCAGAGGCGAAGCTGCATTGTTCCATCTCTAAAGGGAGCCCCTATGAAGCAGGGCAGTTTCACTGTGCTTCCTCGCTAGCAACCAAGTAGAGCCCAGATCTTAAAACTTAGCTACCGCAATCTAACCTGCAGCAGGCTTTCCAGGCCCTTCTCTCAGGGTTCAGGGGAAGCTGGGAGGGCCCTGCACAAATAAACACAACAACGTGGTCAGGCTTTAGAGCCCGGCCTCGAGCTGTACGCTGCCAGGAGTGAAAGTCATTAAAGACCCTTTGCAAAGGTTGTTAAGACGTGTGTAAACAGCCGTATAAACAACACCAGGTCAGGTCATGGGAGGAGACTGGCAACTGGGGAGGCCAGGCAGAGCCTGCCAAAGTGTGAAATTCCCAGCAGGGACAAGACATTTGGAAAAACAACTCCATCAAGTTTTATCAACACAAATCATTTCCTAAGTGGTATATTTTATTTAGACTATGTGTGGCCCAAACTTAACAAGGGAAGCTTTTATCAATTGCTAGGGGGTTTTTTTTTTCTTTTCTCTTTTTTATCACTTCCAGATATCTCTGTTTCTGAATTGCTGGCAGAGTTGGTGGTGTGCTCATTTTTCTGGGCTCTCCTGTCTAAACACACCAGGGTGATGCTCCATCAGGAGGAGGAGGGAGGCGATGACCTACACACACTTCCTGTTGGGCGTGCTGGGTGGTGCAGACCCTACACATGTTGAACTGTAAACAAACTTGGGCCTGGTGTTCTAATTTTAAGCCTCAGAGGAGATCGGCATGATCGGATGATCAGGGGGTAGAGAAGCCTGTAGAGTCTTTCTCTGTCACGTCAGCTCCCAAATAATGACACGGAGACTTCTTATTAAGTATGAAAGCTCGGCCTTTAGTTTAGACTTGTCTCAACTAGCTCTTATAACTTAATCTATTTATATTAATCTATTTTCTTCCATAAGATATGACGTCTCTTCCATCTTGTACCTCCTGTTTCCTCTCTGTGTCTCCTGGGGTCTCCTGTATGATTTGATTCCTCCCTCTCTTCCTCCCTTTCCCTGGAAATTCCGCCTATACCTCCTGCCTAGCTACTGTCCATTCAACTTTTTATTACACCAATCACAGCAATATTATCTTCACACGGTGCAAAATTCCTGCAACAGAAGCCCCCACAAGAAGGTTAAGTTATGAAAGGCTGCTTTCTCTGTCACAGCAAAGGCTTTGGCACTTCTTTCTGGAGGGGATGATGCAGGAGAAGAGTGGCTTCTCCTAACCATCTGAGTAGCAGAGCCAGACACAGGCATTTCTGTGGAGCTGTGCTTAACACAGAAAAGCGACTTCTCTACGGCTGTAACTTGGCCCCCATGAGGAGAGCAATTAATTACTTGATAGTGAGAGGGAAAGTCTTCAGAGATGACTGCCGCCGGGAGCCAAGATCTTTTGCCCACCTAGGGTCTTTCCTCCCCAGGGTACTATCTGGCTTAATTTCTTTTATTTTGCCACCGTTTTCTCTGTCAGCCTCCTTTGCATCCCTGACCTTTTTCTGCTCTGCTGTCCAGGCTCTACTAAGGACCACAAACCTTGAGTACCCATCCAAGGTCAGAGCTTGTCACAACACACAATGTGATTTGCCCGCATTGCAGTCTTCCCCGATAACTATCACAATGAATAAATAAAAAGGGGGGATTAAAATGTAAATAAGTTGTAGTAAACAGCTATGTCTCTGGAAAATAATTGAGGGAGTGTGCACACCATTTTTAGAGGGTCTGTTTGAATTGTGTGATTTAATGCATAGAATGTAATGTGCACCCCCATGAGGAATTGCCCTGGACTATACTCAGGGAGACATGCCGTTACCCACCAGGACAGGCCAGAAGCAGAGTTCACTGAAGGGCCAGGCTGTTGTGGATGTCCTTGAAGGAATAAATCAGTGGTCTACACTACAAGTCTCTGACTGAAAGTCGCAATGGCAAATTTCCACAGAAGAGGCGATACTTTGCGGCTGAGCTGTGGTTCACAGGCAGCTCCATGTGGTGGTTCCCGAGGGAAGAGCAGGGGGGTCTGTTAGTTTAGCATAGCTGGAGTAATGCACAGGCAGTCTCTGACATGAAGAACCCAGAGGACACGTCATGTATCCTTCCCATTCCCCCTGACAGGGACAGCGCTCCCTTCCAGAGACTCATAAGCAGTGGCAATCCCTCTGCAGTTTTTCCTCCTGAGAAAACTTAGTGAATGCTTCCTTTCTGTCTCCATAAACATTTGTGTACAATTTTGTGCCTGGACAAATAGTTCCTTTTGCTCTCGGCCATGTACCTAGGAATGGAACATACTTGTTGGAAAAAAAGAAACATTACTTAACCTTTTAAATGAATTGTATCTTCTAGAGCACTTCACAACAAAATGGAGAGTTCTATGACGTAAGCCTTGTGCCCACACATGCACATGTCCCTTATGAAACTTCCCCAACGTAGTGGCAGGTTGTTCCCGACTGGTGAAATCTGTGTTATTATATTCCTATTACTCGTACAATATCATTTAGATCTTTTTGAGACAGGGTCTCACCATGTAACTCTAACTGGCTTGGAACTCAGAATATAGGTGAGGCTGGTGTTGGGACTGAAGGTGTGCAGTGCCACACCGGCCCGTAGTCTCCATACTGCATCAGGGTTCATTTGCTATTGTGCATTCTACAGATAGGGACAGACGGTGTCCTATAGCTATCATTGCCTATGTACTGCACTGTCGGGCAGACTGCTTTCCCGCCTAAGCACATGGAGCTGCTCCGCCGTTTATTCAGCATCTCCTTCCCGTGCCTAGAAACATTGGCCTTTAATTGGCTATAGTATTGTCTCATCCAGCATGTCACATGCTTGAAATTATCACATGTGTAGGCCTTACGAACTGGCTGCTTTGACTAAGGAATATGTATTTGGGGGCTAATGAGATGATTAAGTAAAGTCACTTGCTCTCAGGCCTAATTACTGATCTGAGTTTGATCCCTGGGGAGAACTGACCCCAGCCAAGCTGCCCTCTGACCTCCACTCCTGCTGCGTCGCTGAGCAAACACACACACACACACACACACACACACACACACACACCATGCACTTTAATATTTTCAAGTTAAAGAAATATGCATTTAAAATTTCTCATCACCTAGTCATGGCAGGTTTGCTCATTCCCATTTCACAGTAATTAACATTGTGTTGTCTGGCTGCACTACAGTTTCTTTATCCGTTCACTGAGCGAGAGACGGCTGCTTACAAGTCTGGGTCATTGTGAACAAACCAGTGCTATCATTTTTGTGCAGGTTCTTCTGTGACTGTATCTCCAAGGAAGGAGCACAGTTACTGGGCAATATGTTAAAAACGTGTACAGTTTTGCACAAAACTGTCAAAATGCCCTCCCAAGTGTCTGAACCACTTTTGCCTTTCGGCAGTGAATCGGGGCTCATATTTCTTGCCAGTATCTGGAGTTGCTAGGGTGCTGGACTTGGGCATTCTAATAGACGATATATAGTGGCATCTCTTTGCCATTTTAATTAGTATTTCTCTGAAGATGTGAGAAAGAGGCCTATGAAAGAATCCCCCCTCCATCTTTAGGGAGATTGCAAGTGTTTTCTCTTAGTCTGTGGCTTCCTTTTTTTCTGACTTTTCATTCCCTTCAGTGTTTTCCCCACAGAAGGATTTCTTCTTTATTTCAATGATTTTTCTTTTTTATGATATTGATGCTTTCATTCACAGATCACTGGTGAGATCGCTGAAAAGCCCTTGTCAAACCCCAGATCATCTGGATTTTCTGTTGTTTTATCCTCTGAGAAGTTTTTAATTTCGAGTTTGATGCTAAGGTCTGTGGTGCATTCTGGGCCAGTTTCTGGACAGGTTGTGTTTCCTCTTCTGTGCCTGGCTGAGCAGCTGTTGCAGCACCATTTGTTGAGAGCCTGTTTCTCCACGGTACGGCCTTTCATCTTTCGTCAGTGGTCAGAGCCTGTATTTATACAGGACTATTTCTGGGCCACTGTTTAACTTTTAAAGCAACCGTTGGCTTCTTTCTCCAAAGACAACGAGATGTGTTAGGATTCACCAGTAACAGGAAGGTTCCAGTGTTCTCACACCTTCTTTTTTTTTTTTTTTTTTTTTTGGTTTTTCGAGACAGGGTTTCTCTGTAGCTTTGGAGCCTACGCTGGAACTAGCCCTTGTAGACCAGGCTGGTCTCGAACTCACAAAGATCCACCTGCCTCTGCCTCCCGAGTGCTGGGATTAAAGGCATGCACCACCACCGCCCGGCTTTCTCACACCTTCTTCATATGTGTTATTATGTATTTGCCATGTGAAATGGCATCATGTTTTGGTTTTGATATCTAGCTTGTATGTGAAAGGCAGAGATCATTGTTGGGTGTCTTCCTCCATTGTTCCCACTTATGAGAGGCCTGCCACTGCCTCCTGAGTGCTGGGATTAAAGGCATGTGCCATCACTGCCTGGCAAGCTTTTGGTACTAATAAACTATAATTTATCTATTTTTATTATGTGCCTTCTGTGTCATATCTAATATTATATTCAGAGAATGTTATTCATATTTTTCTCTGGATAGTTTTATAATTTTAAATATAACATCCTTATAGTGTAAAACTTACTGTTAGTCTATTGTTAATTAAAACAGGTCTATTTTAGACTAACTTTAGTATAATATGAAGCTGCAGTTTTTTCTTTTGCTTATGTGCATACAGTTGTTTCTATAACTTTTATTGAAAATACTTTCCTTAAATTTTCCTTGGAAGAATCATTGCTCTTATTTATAGTCAACTAAGTGTCCATGTATTTATTTCTGAAGTCTAAATTTGGTTCCATTACTTGTATTTATTCTCTTTCCAACATTACGAAGTTTTAATTTGTTTTTAATCTCTAAAAAATCTATTTCTTCCAGTTTTCCCAGCTTTTCAGGATGGCGGGATGTACTCTGGAAGGCTTTCAATTTTATTTGATATTTAGGGTTATCTTGTTAAGTTGTATAGAATCCACAGTTCAACCTGAGGATTAGCTTTTTATCAGTACTGAGTCTTTTGATTAGTGAACATGAATGTCTTTCCACTTATTTAGGCCATCTTCAGTTTTTTTGAACAATGGTTTATAATTTATAAAGTGAAAACTTGTACTTATTTTGTTAAACTTATTCCCAAGTATATATTTTGTATGAGGCTATTATGGAGGTAATTATTTTCTTAATTTCATTTCAAATTGCTCATTGCTAATTCATGGAAATATTTGGATCTTATGTGGTAAACACTCAGTGGC
Organism: Dicrostonyx torquatus; assembly: GCA_028555095.1. Classification (NCBI taxonomy): domain Eukaryota; kingdom Metazoa; phylum Chordata; class Mammalia; order Rodentia; family Cricetidae; genus Dicrostonyx; species Dicrostonyx torquatus. Next base: position 9,383,860 of record JAQHUG010000042.1, on the reverse strand, counting down.
CCCATTTATTAGTTATGTTTGTGAATAATCTCTTATAATTTCCTACAGATAGGATTATGCCATCCCTGAATATAAAATAGTTTCATTTGCTTATTTCTAATCTTCATGCTCTTTTTTTACTCTTCCTGCCTAATTGTTTTGGTTGCCTAATTTATTTTTAGTGAATATTGACAAGAGAAGGCAAAAGTAGACATCCTAGTTTCATCTTACAGAAAAGGCTCCTGTGGTGGGTGAGGTAATTTTCATTGGTATGATAATATGATTTTTTTCCACAGAAGCCCCTTATCAGAAAGAGAATATCTTATTCCTAGTTTGAATTTTTCTTGAAATGGTGTTAGAATTTATAAATGCATTTTCTGAAGCTACCGGGATAGTCATGTGGTGTTTTATTTCATTTGTATAAACATAGCACAGTGTATTTGATTTCTAAAATTAATTAAGTTTTACTTTGTTTTGGCTAAATCCCATCTGGCTAATGATTGTATAACCCTGTTTTATATTATTGGATCGAGTTGGTAGTATTAAGTAGAAAATGTTTACAAAAAATTTATTTTTAATTTATATGTTTGAGTGTTTTGTCTGCTTTTATATATGTGCAACACATGTGCACCGTGCCCATGGAGACCAGAGAAAGCATCAGATCACCTGGAACTGGAGCTACAGATGGCTGTGAGCTGCCATGTGAGTGCTGGGAACTGAACCCAGGTCCACTGCAAGAGCAGCCAACCCTTTTAACCAGCACTTTAAAATCCCATTACATAGAAAAGAATTAACATCTTGTGTGCATAGAGAATATTTACCAAAAGTGGTTATTTTATCTTCTGTTTATATTTAAAGATAACACTGGCCTTCACATACTGATAAGTATCTCCTTCTTGTGTTTTTATTGTGTTTTATCTTTGGAAGAATTGGTGAAAGTTCATATTAATTTTTTTATTAAATATTGGCTCAAAGTCAACAATGAAAATTTAAGCCTAGTAATACAATCTCTTAAATTGTAATATGTCTCCAGATTTTGCATTTCTTCCTTAAGAAAAGAATCTTTTGTGTGTGTGTGTGTGTTTGTGTCCATCCATGTTTGTGTGTGTGTGTGTGTGTGTGTGTGTGTGTATGAGAGGGGGGGAGAGGGAGGGAAGAAAAGAGGGAGGGAAAGAGAGAGAGAGCAAGAGCATATGTGGAGGTCAGAGGGCAGCCTCAAGGACTGATTTACCTTCAGCCTTGCTTTGTGAGTCATAATCTCTGCCTACACCAGGATAGCTGGCCCATAAGCTTCTGGGGTCTCTCTTACTTTTGCCTCCCACCTTGCTGTAGAAGCACTGGGATGGAAGCTGCTTACACCAGCATCTGGGGTTTACATGGGTTCTAGGAATTCCACTTGGGTTTGGATGCTTGCTTGGCAAGTGGTTTTACCTACTACGTCACCTCTCTACCACGTATTTCTTCTTGAATTCATTTTGATGATATATTTATAGAAACATATCCTCCCCCTACCCCGGCATCTAGTCACTCATAGCATTCCCTCATACTTCTTTAAATTTGGGTTATGTTCATTATTTTGGTAGGTAGAATTGTTCTTCTTCCATCTTATTCAGTCTCATTGACCATTCTCTTGTTCAGTCTTAGTTTAGTCAATTTTGTTAAGATTTTTTCCAAGAGAAACCTTGAGGTTTCATTAGTTTTCCACTGACAGCCAATTCTGTCTTAGTTACTTCTAACAATATATTATTTCTTCTTAATTTACATTTATTTTGTTGTTTGTTAATTTCTTAAAATATAAACCTGGATGAACTGAAGTCTCTGTTTTTTTAAACACAGCTCTTAGATATACTATTTTTTGTCATAGAATATTGGTAAATAGGTCCCATAGCTTTTTATAGGTTGTGTTTTCATTCTAATTAATGTCAGATAGCTTCTAAATTCCCATATGATTTCTTCTTTGGCTTATTAACTATTTGAGATTGTTGCTTTCCAAATTTTCATATTTCTTCAAGTTACTGACTTCTAAGTTTATTCAATGTAGTACAAGAACATAGTGATATATTTTCAATTGTTTTAGACTATTAAAACATTCACAATGTGGCCCATCCTTAAATATGCTCCATGAACACATGAGGAAAATGTAACTTGTTCCTGTTGGTAAAAATATTTTTAGATGTCAGACATGTCTGATTGATGTATAATATTGTTCAAGTCTTGCAGTTTTAGCTAAAATTTTATTAAATAGCTTTGGTTCCTGAAAGTGAGTCACTAAAGCCTCCAACTATTATTGTGAATGAATTCATTCTTCCTTAAACTCTTGACAAATTTTGCTTTAAAATTTGGACGGAAGCTTTTCTTTTAGGTTCATATTTAATTGCTATATCTTACTGGAGGATTATTTCTTTTATAATTTTAAAATGACCTTCCTACCTGTAATTTTTGTTTCTGTGGTAGTTTGAATGTAATTGGCCCCCTTAATCTCATAGGGAGTGGCACTATTAGGAAGTGTGGTCTTGTTGGAGGAAGTATGTCACTGTGGGGGTGGGTTTTGGTTTTCCTACACTCAGGATACTGCCCAGTGAGTCAACTTCCTGTTCCCTGAAAGTCAAGATATAGCCAGCACCAAATCTGCCTGCATGCCACCATACTCCCAGCAAGTTGCTAGTGGACTTAGCCTCTAAAACTGTAAGCAAGCCACCCCAATTAAATGTTTTCTTTATACGAATTTCAATGGTCATGGTATCTCTTCATAGCAATGAAAACCCTAACTAAGACAGTCTCACAGTTCATTTTGTCTCAATTACTTTAGCCACTGCAACTGTCTTCTCATTCATTGCTTTCCTACAGTATGTCTTTTCTATTTCCCACCTATTTGTGTCATTGACCAGAAGTATATGCTTTGTAGGCAGCATCTAGCTTAATTGCATATTTTAGTTATTCCAGCAATTTTGACAATATTTGCCCTTTCTTTCAGTATTACTTTCCATTCAATGTAATGAATAAGATAGGGTTCACAGTCACCATCTATATTTTGTTTTCTGCCTTTGCCTTTTTAATGTGTGCTTTCTTTCTCTTCTTCACCATTGCATCCTCTCTTAAGCAGTATTTTCTAACTCAATACTTTTATTCCCTTTTCACCATTTTGCTGTATATTAAAATGATTGTTTTGGTAGTTACTTTTGTGATTAATGTTAATTAACAGTCCACTTTAGATGAATGACATCTAGTATGCCTAGTAATGCTCAATGCTATTTAAATTACATCTTTATATGAATTATAACTATCAGCATGAGATTATTATAACGTTCTAAGATAGGAGGAATTACAACGCAAATACATCCATGCTATGATTTACAGCTAACTTTTTATAGCTGACTGTTTTAATGCTGTTTATTTCTTCAACTGTATTTGAATTACCCATCAACCTTTGCAATAGATCTGAATAATCTCTTTATCTTGCGTGGCAGGCAGATTTGCTAGTAATAATTTTGTCTCAGTTTACATTCACATTTCTGAAACAATGCTATGTGGACATAAAATTGTGGTTAGTAGTCTTTTTCTTTTACTAGTTGGAGTGTACCCTCCCATTTCCTATCTGGCCTTCATGTTTCTGAGAAGAAACCACCTGTTGAGGGCTCTAGAATGTGAAGCATTACTTTCTCCTCTCTTGGTATTTGTAGTAATGCCCCTCCATCTTGGAGTTTCATAAATTCAAGGCTATTATGTGTCCAGAAATTAATCTCCTTGGTTTACTTTTTGAATTTGCTAAACTAATGAATACATTAATATGTGTCATCAAATGTGGGACTTTCTTTAAGCACTATTTTTAAAAATTTTCCTTCTCTATTTTTCTGGAGCCCCCATGGGCTTGTGCTTCCTGGAGTCTTGGAGATGGTGTTCACGTGGTTCACCTGAGGGCCACATTTCTTCTTCTGTCTTCCTTTGCTCAGACCTGTAATACCATCTGACCTGTCCTTAAGCTCAGTGATTCTGTCTTTTGCCAGTTCTCAACTATTTTTGACAATTTTTCAAAATTTTTCAATTTATCTAGCTACTTCTGATTCTCTACCCAAATTTTACAATTTATCAGTCAACTCTGAAAGTTATATTTCATTCTATTTTCTCAGTTTTCTTTACATGAAAACACATCATTTTTCACACTTCTTTTTATCCTTACCACGTGGTTTTCTTTGGCTCCTGACAGATTTAAGTCACTTTACTTTACAATCTTTGCCTATTAAAAACATGCCTTTTCATTGGAAATTTCTACCACCTGACACTTGCCAAGCTTTCTTGTATTCTTACACTTATCATTTCGTTGAAAATTAGACATTTGAAATAAACAGCCTGGAAACTCTGGATATAAGGTCTCATCTCCCCTGAGATTTGCTTTTTCTGTTATTTGTTGCTGCTGTTTAGCTCGTAAATTCTTTGTGTGTAATAATCAAGTCCTCACTCAGTAGAATAGTGGCCATCAAGCAATAAGATTAAAACCTCATTACTGACTTGGAACCAGGGCTCTGCTACGCATTTGACAATGGAGCACTAGGGTTGGCATTCCATCTTAGTGTTCATTTTCTGTCTTTGTAGCACCTCAAGTCAGACAGAAGAAAACCCTGATGGTTCTTCTGGATCTTTTTGGGGCAAGATTTCCTGGTCTTCACAAATCTATATGTTGTGTTGCTTTCTTCACAGCTCTTTCTAGACACCTTATTTCTCCAAATTTTCTTACAAACTTTTGGTTAGCTTACTGCTTGCTCCATTTTACATCACTACCTCAGGCAACTGTATCATTAAGCAATGGTTGCTAATTTGTTTTAATTACTGTGCCCTGGTTAAAGAGAAGTCCTTGGGGTAGGGCTTTTAGGGATGGCCATCAGATCAGAGAGTGGCAATCAGTAGTGATTACTCTCTGCAAGGGATACTTCTTATGCCCTCTATACCTCTTCCTCCTCCCTTCTCTTCACCCTCCTCCTCTTCCTTCCCTTCCCCTCTATCCCTTCCCCCTCCCTCTCAGTCTTTCAGCTAGTCCACTGGGTGCTAGTTCCTAAAGATGCTGTGGTAGTGAGCCTGCTGGTTTTCAAGAGCATCACCGAGATGGACAGAGAGTGATAGGAACAAACCAACTTCAGATGTCACAAGCCCTGGTAGTTTTTTACAGGCTGTATAGTAGTATTTATTTGTTTAATGAACTCCCCTTAAATAATTACAAGACCATTTCTGTCCTTCATTATTTCACAATGTAAAAGTCATGGCCTAGCATCATTGCTCAGAGGAATCCAGGCTATGAAGTTCTTAATTGTTTGTAAATAGCTAGATGTTTTACATATTCTTTCAGCATGTGTAACTGTGTTCTTGTTTTATTATGCCAATTGGTTTACTCACCCTCTAGAATGCAGGTTTCCTTTTTCTCTCTATAGCCCTCCAACACATTCAAGGACAAGAAAACTCATAAGAATTTATGCATTTGCTTTGTGCTCTACCTGAAATTATGATATCAATAGTTTTATCAATACTGACTGTTATAACATGAAAAAAAATCCAGACAGGAGAAGGTTAAGTAAATCACCCAACGTCACACCACTTCTAATGGACAGAGCCCAGACTTAAATCCAGGCCACCTCAGCTCTTAACCAGGATGTTATGCCAAGAACAAAATAACCAGCCTAGGGACTAACACTGAATCCTGTTTAATACAGTGCTATTAGCTTTGCAAATATTAGGGCTACTACAACTTTTCCTGAATAATAATAATAATAATAATAAAAGAATACACCTACTTGCTGCCTTCTATATCACACACTTTAAAAAGAATGTCCACAATTCAAATATCATGAAGAAGTAGTATCAGCCAGCAGATACTGATGAGCAAATGCCATTACAGTATCGGACATGGGGACCAGTGTATGCTACACATAATTTTTAGAACAATAAGAAGTCACATGTGCAGATACAAATCTTGGCATTTGAGTCCTGAATCAATCCCAAGTCTTTCCACTTTATAAAGATGTATAATGCCAGACCTATTCTGAGGCTCTGTGTAAAATTCTACATGCTGTAGTGAGATTAATATTTTTTAAAGAGTGACTTTATAGAAAGTTGGCACCAGAAAACAGAGTTCAGTTTCATTATTTTGACATATAAAAATTTATTGAGGCCACAGTGTATTCTTTTTTGGAAAAAAATCATTAGCACATGGTGAAATACACAATTTATTGGCAAAGTCACAATAGCACCTTTTCTGTGTAAATTTCTCCTAGTCCATCCAAAATGTATTTGTGCCGACTTCTAAATGCAGTTAACTGCTGAATAGATTAACATGAATAAAGTTTATTGTGCCAGTTTTTAACTTTCTGGTTCTCAAATAACATCACTCATCATTTGGCCACGAGAGTTTGCTTTATTTTTTTTCTTAATTCCTCTACACATGCTTTGTAGTCAACACTTCCCTTTCAAAGCCCTTGTTCCACACTCTTTTTAAGACAGTCTCTGTGTAGCAACTCACTGGGCACTTTCCTGTCTTCCAAGGCCAGTCCCTTTGAAGAGAGTCTGCTGTCCTTTGCTCTGTCAATACCAACAATACTACTAATAATGATAGAGGTGCTGGTGGGCTGCAAATGCTAACTTTGAACAAGTTTTGAAATAAAGGACCTGCAGTTGATTTTGGCCGAGAAAGTCATTTACAACCTTCTTCTCTAGTGTGGTGTTAACTCAATGGTAAAATTCAAGGATCATCTGGTTTGAGAGGTTAGCATGGTAAAAGATTAAATCATAATGTATTCTAAGGATGTCTCCTTTTGAGGAAGCAAAGGAGTTCCAATATACATTTTATTTACACATCCCAATTATAGTAAAGTATAACTGAAAAAAATTCTATCCCTATACTTTTTCAGGGTCTAGCACCAGCTAGTCTTTCTTTTTCTTCCCTCAACATATTCTTGTAAAACTCTCAGATCTAGCATCTATACTATATTCAGTGCCCTGTCCTAGTATGGGCACACTGCAGCTAACCTCTAGACTTTCATCACGACTCACCCTGCCTACTCACCCCCAAGCCTCTTCCACAACACATCCAATCTCTCTACCCAGCCAGAATTACGACAACACTCCAAACTTGGATCAGGATGCCCATCCTGACCCAACCCACCAACCCAGAAGTCTACCTGACTTCATTCCATCTAAGCCATTTCCAACGATCAAGCCCTACTATGGCCTATCCATGGCTGAGGATGAGAGAGAGGGAGGAGCACTATGATTACTGCCTCTCGTACAAGCTCACTCATTCATGTAATTAGAGATCTTGTCGTTTCCTTCCCTTTCACACTGACACCCTGAATATAGAGTAAAATTCCTAGGACTGCTCTATTCCAGTATATGTAGAAAAAAACGATGAGATTTGAGGGGAAATGTACTATAGGATGTCATCATAGGAAGGTATAAAATAGTAGCAAAGTAAGTATAGACTTGAGCACCAACCAAGCAAATGAATTCCTCTTTCCTCTATCAATGAACTAAAATGCCTCATTTCGTATATTTGTACCAAGCATGCCAGGCATCGTGATGCAGGTAAATATTCATCAGCACACTCTGGAGTTACAGAAGACAAAGGACTTCCTAAACAATAACTATCTTACTTAAATTCTGGAAAAATCTTTCAACTTTTTCATCATGAAACTCACTCATAAGGTGTTGATATTTTTATGAATTTCTCCTCACTTTTAATTTCATAGAAAAGCAAGAAGTTGAAGTAGTTACTTCACTGTAAGATCACTTTGGGTAACCCTTTGTATAGCTCTCTGCTCACTGCCTGGTCATGGGTTCATCTTAAACCAGTAAACCATTTTATCTGAAAATTTGATTCTTAGGAACTTTCACCTCACACTACTTTTCTTCAAGCCTGAGTTTTCTTCATGGAGGCAATTCTCCCACCCAGAGCTGCTTTTGCTATAGGCCTCTAGGTCTTTCAGGTTGGAATCTCGGCCATTTTCAATCTCACTGTAATGTCTAATTTATCATTAGTCTCTAAGACTGGCAATTACCCCTAGTACACTGTGGCCTCATTCTGACCAGGATCTGCCAGGTCAGCAGGCCTGGGAGGGTAGGAGCAGAGCCCCAGAGCTGCCAGGACACTGTGGTATGTATAAAGAGCAGGGTTAGCCTGGCCCAGCCTGACCTTGGCATGTGGTCAATGCCACAGTCATGTTGGGAAATGGCACTCTGCAACCCCTGTTGGCGATTGTGTGCACACTGAGCTGGATGAAGAATCACAACTGGTGGCTAACTCCAGCAGGATTGGATGTAGCTAGACAGCCACACCCAGGCAGACAGTGACCAGGATAAACACCATAGCATTGTGGACAATCACTTCCCTCTATGCCAAAGCATTTGTGGCTTCTGTTGGAAAATGACCCAGACAGGGCATGGCCCACACTCTGAATCACAGAGGCCTTGTCCTAGAGGGTTTTATGGGCATGTGGTGATGGCATAGCAGCTTTTCAAAGTTTTGTGACCTTAACAGGAGATATGAGCCTGCTTGCTATTGCTGTCAATCCTGAAAAGAAGGCATCTGATTTTTTTCACATTGTAGAATTTTTTTTATTGTTAAAAGAAAAATTTA
>JAQHUG010000042.1:9334502-9346564 GCA_028555095.1 Dicrostonyx torquatus | reverse complement strand
TGATTGTATGGAAATTATGGGGGCAACACAACCTGGGCTGCCTCAGTCTGTGGGTATTCCTGCAGGATACCATTTTTTAGTTATTGACCTGAAAGATTGTTTTCTCACCATTCCACTGCATCCAAAAGATTCTGATAACTTTGATGCTCAATCTCTTATACCGCTGCTGACCGGTATTGGTGGCCAGTTTCTTCAGAGATGCCTCATTTCGAATGGAAGAATCTAGCAGATGGCACTTGGTGTGGTCCAGATACCATAGTGGTGTGGAGGAGAGAGGCTGTTTGTGTTTTCCCGCAGGATGCTGACAGTCCAGTATGGGTTCCTGAGCGCCTGGTGAGTACTGTGGATTTTCCTGTCCGGGAGCCTGAGGACAAGACAGAGCCAAGAGATCAAATGAACACTGATAAAGAATCCTCTGTTTCTGATGCCACTGGGATTGGATACCCCTGTGTGACCCTATTTCTCATCTACCAAGTTTAGCACAGGTAAAACCGTTATGCCTTTGGATACCACCCAAAATATTATCATAGGAATTTAGAAAATTCCTCAGTTGTAGATACTATCTTCCAAACTAAAAATGGAGTCCAAAGATGCTTATAAAATGCAGTCTCTCAGGGCAAAACATAGTCTGGAGGGGGAGGTGGGTATTACTATTTTAAATAATATGGGGTAACTTAGGTCAAGGCACAGCCTGACTTCAACATAAATCCATTGGCTATGCAGTCACCGAGCATGGGAAAGAATCAAAACAAAGTGGGGGGAGTGTAATGATAAAGCATATGGAAGCAATATGGTGATTCCATTCAGAAGTGACAGATAGAGGCCAGGGGCACTGCAAACCCATCACCAAGTTTTCAGTGGCATATATAGAGCAGAGACCCTCAAATTCTACTCATTTGTCATTGATATATGCCACTTCGTCTGAATGTCCCTGAAGAGCTAACTTTATGTTGTCAAGGAAACTGAACGTGTGATCCCAGAACGTTAGATGGACTTACAGAAAGAAGGCGAGTGGTGATCAAGACTCCAAATGAGAAAAGGGGGTGTTGAGCAGTTGAAGTTTCTGGACAGATCTTGTTAGGGACTTTAGCTATAAAGTAAGGTCTAGGCAACACATGAAAGTTGAGCTTGACTGGACTTGTCAGTGGAAAAAGAATTGAACTCAGCAGATGTGTGTTTCTCATAGGACGTAGGTGTTGGAGTGGGAAGAAGATGCTAGTAGTTATACAGAAGTGCAAGGAGTCGTGGTCTAATGAGGGAGATGACTTTTATTGGCCTCTGTGCTTCCTCACTACTGAGCTGGCTAAACTCAAGCTTGACCTGAACTCCCCTACAAAGGTGGCATTGCAATAAAATGCAAAGCACTCAAGCATGGAGTTATGGTGGGATAGGACCCAGACATCAAAGTGATCATTTGTTTCCTTTTGAATTTTGTTTCAAATTGATGTTATACAACTGAATTTAGGAAAAGCAAAACATGATAATCGGAAAGAACTTACAAGCAACAACATGTAGTCTGTTTTATTTTAAAATGTGACTTGTGGCGATTTTGTATTCTGCACATCTAGAAAAAGAAAGCATAAAAACCCTCCCTGTCCCCAAGTGTAAACCAACCAGAGTTCCCTTACTATTCAGTAGCTGCTCCTTTGATGACCATTTCTCGGGATCTGCCTGTGACTTGCTCACCACGAGCCCAAGAGTACCACACAAATTCAAGAGTGACACAAAAGTCACTCAAGGAAAAAGATTTTTTTCTCCCAAAAGGAAATAAAATCATGAAACCTATTTCCAGAATTCTGTTTTTGTATACACTGAACTCAACCAGGATATTATGATACTTCTTATAAACATAAGACAATATGTTATATCTGCTTAATAATTCGTGCTTAACTTCCCTTTACCAAGTCTGATTCAGACACAACATGAACAACCTCTGTATGCATGGGTTTTGTCACAGAATAGACATGTGCTGAACATGTAATTAATTGCCCTGAATGTTTACAAAAATAAGAGACAGAAAGCTGTAAACTGCAAACAAAGTTAGTGGTTGGTTCAACATAATGAATAGTCAACCACATAGATTTGGGTGTTAACTAGTGATACAGTTGTCTACATGCACAAAGGTTGTTTTCTATTAGGTTGTATTTCTATTAGGTTGTTATTCAGTTACTCACAGTAATAGTAACTAGACTTCCCAGAATGCTCTACACCTCTAGCCTGTAAAAGCAGAATGACTCTGTCTGGTATTGGCTCATTCAACCATCTCTCCATGGTAAAGAGTGAGCCACTCTCACCTTTTGACTCTTTTTATGGCTGCAGCAAGCAATAACAGAGCTTTGCACATACTCTTATAGAATCCCTTCATTCATACAATTCTTGAGTATGCATCCCTAGGACCCCTTAGACACTACTATAGCTATTTGAGGTCAGACACCAAAGAAAGCAAAGATCTCTGCCAACATAGAGCCACTTCCCTTTGGAGGAGAATAAACAATGACTATATAACCAATATGTAAATCTTTCAGTCTGCCTGCACATAAGAAGTGCTATGAAGAAACACTTAATCAGGAAAGAAGGAGGCCTGGAAGAGTTAGGACCAGGAGAGGGTATAGGAGTCTGTGATTTGTGATCTCAAGACAGGATGATCAGGAGGACTTCACTGCAAAGGCAGAATTCAGGCAGACACTTGGAAAAAGCAGGGTGTTTGTGTTGGGGCTGTCTGAAGAATGAACATTCCAGATGGAGGAGAACCCAGATCGAAGATCTGAAGGAAGAGCATGCCTGTTGTATCACCAGAAGGGTGGAATCCAGATGCACACCTTATAAACAAAGAGAGATACATCAGGCTCTAGAGGAACAGAACTCATAGAATGGGTCTAGATAAATAGAGAAGGGATTTATTAGAACAGCTTAGTGATCCAGCTAGTCCAGCAATGGCTGTCTACAAATAGAAGATCCAATAATCCAGCAGTTGTTCAGTCCATGAGGCTGGACGTCTCAGCTGATCTTCAGCATATGGCAGACTCTCAGAGAAGTAGGTTTTATTGCAGTAAAGGGATGGACTTGCTGGTGAGAGAAGAGTAAGTAGGAAAAGAGAGCAAATGTCCTTCTTCCATGTCCTTTATAAATGCTGCAAGCAGAAGGTGTGGCCCACATTTTAAGTGGATCTTCCCACCCCAAAAGATCCAGATTAAAAGTGTGTTTTCCTGCTTCAAATGATTTAATGTGAAAGAACTCCTCACTGGTGTATCCAGCCTCTTGAGTTCCAGTTAATTCCAGATGGAGTCAAGTTGACAACCAAGGATAGCCGTTACAGGATACTTGTTAGCTATAAATTTTTTGTCCTCAATTATTTCAGCTATGCATAAAATACACTTGTTTTAGGAGGAATTCCCCATTAAAATATGGAATTATTATGTTACTAAAGTCTAAAATATTTCTCCTGGAATTTTTGTACATGGGTTTTAAGTTTTATTAGAAGAAAACAAAACAGATCTAGCTAGAAATGGGGCATGCGATACTTTCTGTGGTTCCCTTCAGTAACTTTTGGCTATTGGCATAAATACATGAGCCCTTCCTTCACATCCCAGGTTCAAGGCCTTTGGGTTTTACTTTCAAAGCAGCTCTCCACCCTCATGTTTAACGCAGGCAGAAATTGTCATCCAGAGAACCCAGTGAGATTTTATTAATTCACACATGTGGCTCTGGCCAGGCATTTTATCACTCACACATCAGACAATGAGTGATTGATTGCACAGCGCTTCAACATGAGTTGAAAAATATTAAAACACAGCTCCACTTTCCATGCAGTTTTAGTGGAATTCTTTGGTGGATTGAAAAATCCAAAAAGAATTACTCAAGATATCTATAATTTTCTTATAGGGCATCTTTCACCACTACTTACAAAATACTCAGCATTAATGCTAAAACATTTCAATCATTTTATTTATTTTTTGTGGGTAAAGTGCACTTGCCATGGTGTGTATGTAGGTCAGGGGATAACTTTCAGGAGTCAGTTCTCTACATCTTGTAAGTGTCCCGAAGCTCAAACTCCAGTCATCCGGTTTAGCAAAAAGTGAGCCATCCCACCAGTCCCCAAAACACATTTAAACCATGAGGCTCTGACAAAGCAAAATAACTATAAAGAAAATATTAAGATCTGCTTAATTTCAAAGTAAAATTTCTCGACGTCTAACATCCAGAAAACTAGATGTTGGAAAAAAAAAACCTCACAAGAATTTGATTTGAAGTAACGGCAAAACTCAAGGACAACAAGAGGATTCATTCTTCTGTTTTCTTCCTGAATTAAAGGCTGTGGGAACTTTGACCTTTCCTTTGATATCACAGCAGAGTAGATGCCTAAATCTTCAAGGAAAAAGGAAGGCCAGGATCTGCCAATCAGTTTCTTTTTACTGTAAGTTGGAAAGTAGAAAGACAAGGTTTGAAGCGGGAGTTGATGGCTCTCTTTGCACACCTGTATGAAAAGCCACCCCGCACGTTTGGTGGCATACTCCTGACATCTGCTCCTTTCATTGGACGGAGCTGTAAATTGAAATTCCATTGCGATGTTATGAGAGCCAGTTGAAGCAAGGAGACCGTCAGAAACCCTCTTTAAACTCACCCTTATCCAAACAGGAAACTGACCCTTGGCCCCTGGACGTAACAGTACACCAGTGGAAATTTCATTATCCCCGTTTCAGCTGAGCTAAGTGAAAATTAATTGTGTAATTATCTGGATGAGCGCATGTGTAAAATTTTACAATGTGCCGGTTAGATTAAGTAACGTGTTAGTGCTATGGTTTAGAGCACAGTCAAAGCTGTCCTGTAAAACTGGAATAAAAAAAAAAACCCAAGGAAGTTGGGAGGAGGAAAACATATGTCAGAGAACATACTTGACATGAGAACTTAAGGTTAGGCTGCATTCCATAATCTGATGAAAATCTTATCCCCCCCAGACCGTGGGTAAACCTGGTGAGGGTGGGAGGGAAGGGATATGCATATGTGTGGGATATGGTATGCCTACATATGAACACATGGGAATCTTTGGGTAGATGCCCTCCATTTATTGAAATGAAATAGTAAAGTTGCTACTGAAATAATTTGATTTGCCGACTATGATGAGTCTAAGTTAAGAACTCCATCAGCAACTCCAATTAGTAGTTCGTTGCCTTCTCAGGCACACTGCACTTGCCTGCTTGGTGGCCAGCTCTCTCTTCTAGGCCTAATTCTTCACTCGACCTATGAGATAGCAGCTGTATGATAGCTTCAGATCATTTCACTGGAGCTTATAGGTCGGGTATGAAGAGATCTACCACAGACGGCTGGAGATCTTCAACTTGACAACTTTCTTTCAGAGATTTTTAAGGGGACTTTTCTCCCTAAATCCCAGAATCTCCTCACCCCCTCAGCACACACACAGGAAGATGTTACTTTTTTCTTTATTTTTTCTTTTTATTAAACTTTTATTTTTGAATTTTTCATACAATATATTCTGAGCAAGCGGGGCGGTGGTGGTGCACGCCTTTAATCCCAGCACTCGGGAGGCAGAGGCAGGCGGATCTTTGTGAGTTCGAGACCAGCCTGGTCTACAAGAGCTAGTTCCAGGACAGGCTCCAAAGACACAGAGAAACCCTGTCTCAAAAAACCAATATATATTCTGAGCGTATTCTTCTTTCCTCTCCCCCAAGTTCTTCCAGATCCTCCCCACCTCTCTACCCAACAAATTTCATACTTGCTTCCTCTCCCTGAATAAACAAAAGTACAAAACAAAGAAACAAACAGGGAAACAAACCATCACCCCACCACCACACACACACACACAGTCACACAGTCATGGAGTTCATTTTGCACTAGTTAAGTGTTTCTGTGCATGAGGCCTGCCCTGGAGTGTAGTTAGCAAACCCAGTGTCATTTCATTGTAGAAAGCTAATTTTCCCTATCCCAGAAGATATCAGTTGTCAATAGCTTCTTGGTTAGTGGTAGAACTTTTTGTCCACCTCCTAATCTCTATACTGGGATTTTGTCTATGTTGAATTTGAATCTGTGTTGGTCTTATGTGTACTGTCACAGTCGCTATGAGCCCACATGTGCATCATCCCTGTTGTGTCTGGGTGCTGGCTCCTTAGAGTCATTTACCACTTTTGACTCTTACAATCTTTTCCCCTCCTCTTCCACATAGATCCCACATAGAGCCTTGAGGAGGAAGGGTTTAATTAAGACACCCCATTTAGGACAATAGATAAGAATCAAGACAGAAACCCACAAATGGACAACTTGATGAAAGAAAGATGTTACTTTATTTTCATTAAAAAGTCTCTGGAAAGTTTATTTAACAGAATCTGGAGGAAAATTCCTATTTGGTAAGATGCTTTTCAAAAGTGCGTCTAGTTTTCAACCAGCAGCTGAGCAGCGCATGGAGCCCTTTGCAGTTCCTGATGTCAGATTTTATGATGTCCGTGCTGCCCCAGCAAATCCAGGGACTCGTTCATGCCAATAAAGAGCATGCTTTTCTCCTTCTTTGTACTGATTAGTCTCCTGAAGGCTGTGCTGGTTGATGGTAGGGAGCCTGCTGACTGGTGGTGGGGTTTCTGTAGTTTCACAAACTACAGAAATGAATCTTCCACTAGAAAAGAATAATAACCACACAAACACACACATACACACATGCACACACATGTATGTATATCCTTGTTTAACTTTTTAAAAAATAATCTTGATTTAATGACTTTTTCTCTCAGTAAGACATCGTAAGCACTTTAAGAACGCTGTGAGGAAGAGCATGTACTCACTGAGAATTGCATAGAGTGTGGACGCATGACTGAAAGCACACACACATCAACACAGGGCACTCAACAGGGCACTCAAAGGATATAGAAGTGAAAAAAAGTGAGAGCGTTCAAAGGGTGAAGGGCAGCCTCAGGTCAACAAGACTGCTATCAAGTCTACTTTTAACACGGTGTCAGGAAGTCTGGAAACTTCATACATTATTTGTAGAAATTAATGGCATTCCTCAGGGTAGCCCCACACGCATGCAGTGTTTGCTGCCCTTCCCCCACTACTGTCCCTTCCCCATGTCCCCATTGTTTATTTATGCTGCATTGCCTTTATCCGTTCATCTGCTTGGCTATTGGGAATTGGGCTGAGGAGTTACAGTGCACAAGTATCTCTGTGTGTTGAAGGAGGCCTCTTGTTTGTTTCCCGGCTGCCCAGAAACCCATAACAATCACACAGAAACCGTATTAATTAAATAACTACTTGACCCATTAGCTCTAGCTTCTTATTGGCTAACTCTTATATCTTAATTTAACCCATCTCCATTAATCTGTGCATCACCACGTGGCAGTGGCTTACCAGCAAAGTTTCGGTGTCTGTCTCCGGTGAGGCTACATGGCTTCTCCCTGACTCTGCCCTTCTTTCTCCCAGCATTCCGTTTAGTTTTCTCACCTAGCTCTGTTTCCCTATAGCTCTGCTATAGGCCCAAAGCAGTTCCTTCATTAACCAATGATATTCACAGCATTCAGAGGGGAATCCCATATCACCTTCCCTTTTCTGATAAAATAAAAAGGAAGGTTTTAACTTTAACATAGTAAAATTACATATGACAAAACAGGTATCAAGCAAGAATTAGTTACAATATTTATATCTACTTTATCTTTTATCATAACTAAGGAAAACTATAAACTCTTCAACTCCATCAAAGACTCCAGAAGGATAAAATATTACCTAAATAAACAATAATAACTTTTTCAACATCTGTATTATGAATAGATCCCTTTGGTTATACCAATGGTGGTCCAACTGCAACATACAGCAGTCTGTTTTCAGGCTTTTGAGGGACTTCCACATTGATCTCTACAAAGGCTGGGCTAATGCATATTCCTAGAAACAGTGACAAAGTTTTTTTCTCCGCTCCACATTTTTCCCAGCATTTGTTGTTTGTTTTCTTGAAGACAGCATTCTGACTGGCATAAGGCTTAATCTCAATGTTTAATTTGCATTTCCCTAATGAGCAAGGATATTGTAAATAAGACTGTAATGTCCCCTTCAGTATCCATAGAGCAAAACAGATACTGGGAGGTGGCCCTCGGTTTCTGCATGAAGCAACTCCTGTCACCTGCTGTTAGTCATGGCTACCCCAGCATGACATTTCTCCATAGATACTCATGGACTTGCAATCCTTCCTAGAGACAGGCCTCCCAACTGTGCCTTTCAGGAACCAGCAGACAGTTCAGGATGGCAACTAATATCCACCTACATGCATTTTTAAACTGATTATTTTATCTTCTGTGTATATATATATGATGTGTACTTACGAATACGTATACACATTTGTATGTGTGAATGTGGGCACTCACATTCATGTTGTGTATGTGCCATGTCAGAGAGCAAACTCCAGGTGTCTTTGTCTTTCTCCTTGCTGAGACAGGTCTCTTGCTTGCTTTTTCATATGCCAGGTTAGCCTATGAGGGTGTACCTGTGCCAATTCTCCTGCCTCTACTGCTCATCTCCCTGTGAGTATTCTGGGCTCACAGATGCATGCCCAGCTCTACACGGATTCTGGGAATTGAAATTCCAGGTCTTCAAGCCTGCATGACAACCTCTTTAGCCACTGAGTCATTCTCTCAACCTGATTTTTGAAAAGAGCATTTACAATGTAACCACCCTATCTTTATTCAAGGAAAATTCAGAAATTTAAGACAAAACTAAATCTACCGTTCTCATTTATATGAATATGTTTAAAACATATAACTTTTACTTATTCTTCTTTAATAATATAAGCATTTGAAATATAATTATTAGCATTGACTCAATTATACTTATTAATTATATTTTACCCGTTATAAGTAAGACTTTTTATTGTAGAAGAGCAGGGTTGAGATCGACCTTAAAGCCACTGTTCTTTGGTTACTCTTCACCTTAGAAAATGAAATTCTTCAAAGAATTCCTCCTTTTCCAGTTCTCTGCAACTTTAACTAAGCTGAGGGTTCCTACACCCCTAGGGGTTAGAAACTACTAGGTGGTTTCCTCTTTTTTTTTTTCAAGTTGGTTTAACAAGAAGGGGGCTGCATGGAACATGGGACTTTATGTTATGAATGCTTGTGAATCTGAGGTCTGTGTCTGATTGTTTGTGTGACCTCAGGTACATAATTTTTAAGCTCTCTGAAACTCAAAGACTCTCATTTGTCTTGTAGCATCTATCCTTCAGATAACTGGGAAGAAACATTAAGCTAGATAATACACGGAATTGCTTAGAGTACAGTGGAGAACCAATACATTTCAAATGTTCAGGGATCAAATTTTCAAAGTTAAAAAAGCACCAGATTAAGAGCCATTGGGGGGGGGATTGCCTTTGTAATACGATTTGGTGAACACACCTATATGTAGTGCAGTTAGTCTGCATGCAAGTGGTGTTTTCATTTTGAATGTTCACAGAATGTTCAGGGAGCAACACCTGATAAACACGGACAGGAGATGCCTGAGAGTGTGAACGGGTGGGTGAGCTCACAGTCCGCACACAGGACAGGACCTAACAGGTGCTCCCTGGGGCGTTATTCACTTCACTTTGATTTCTTGTGTGTGCCCTCATCTTCTTTCCAAATAGATCCACAGTAGCACTGTTATCTTCGAGTGCTACAAATTTTGCATTGTAAGAAGTTTCGAACTCTGATTTTGTCAAATGCTGATATACTTTGGAAAAGTTCTGAACACACAGTTTCCAAATGTGATTCTTGAAGAATCACAAGAAAACATAGAAAGCAATATAAAAAGTACTGAGAGCTAAGCTCATGTGGTGAGTCCAATGTTGGAGTTCCCTTTGGAAAGAAGGAAGGAGGGAGGGAAGAAAGGGAGGAGAAAGAGAAGGAGGAGGAGAACCACTTTGTCTCCATCTCTCTAGAATATTGTAAGTGAGCCACTCCTTCTTCCTTCTTGTTGCTTATTGAGTTAGTGAAACATTTCATAGCAACCTAAGCCTGATTAATCCAGAAGAGAGCTTCCAACATGGCTAATTGTTTCGCAGAGCTGATTTAGGGTTTAAAAGCAGCACGCCACAAATACAAACTATCCATCCCCACCTAGAAATAAAGCCCAACAGGCAGTGTTAAGACAATTCTAAAGTAAGTAAGAGAGGCAGAGAGGGAAGTGCTGTGCTAGGAATTGAGTACTGGGAAGAAAAAAAAAATCAAACAAAGCCAAAGTGACCCAGGCGTGGGTGTGCATGGCAGTGGGCAACAGCCGAAGGCTCCGCGAAGCTCCTTTTCTTAAGCTGTGAGGTGAGTGGGGCCAGACTTGTTGTTCCAATCCAAACCCAGCAACATCTAGGCTATTCTAGAAAGGGTACCCACCTCTTTGCTCTCTGTGTTTACACTTTCTAAGTAGGAAATACTTGGGGCCGCTATTTCTCCACACTTGAGGAATGTGCAGTCACTAAGTTTCCTGAGCCAGAGATGCTACCTGCATTTTAGACTAAAGTGATCTTATGAAAGGATTTCAAACAGGAAGCAGCAGAGGTAAGAGATTCCTTTGGGGGGGAAAATGAGGACTGAGAGATGTAAAATAATGCAGTCACCAAAGCTAAAAATAAACAGTTGAGGATCTGATCTCAGAAAACATAGCATGTTTTCCTAGAGAACAGAAACCTAAGATAGCAACAGGAATTCTTCCCCTTCACCATCCCACTTTCATCCTACAGATCTGAGGGAACCAAAGGAAAGTGTCCAGGCACCCTGGGGCAGTAAAATAACCTTGGTCTTCTCATGAACCACATTAGCGTAGAGAGGGAACAGAGGCTCTTTGAGCTCTCCTAAGAGCTACATAAGCTGCATTTCCCCCATGAACTCAAAGCTTTGTTTATTTGCAGACTTGTGCTACTAAGACATGGGGGCCTCAGTGGCCCAGCTGACATACTCCAATCTGGACACTTAACACCTGAGACACTCTTAACACATGTTTTCTCAAGAGCCCAGGGACCATTGAATACTAGTGGCTTGCTCAGGTGTTCTGAGGGGAGATGGGGTGACACTGGGTGACACAGGGGTTGCTGACTCTTCTTTGGGGGGAAGAGAGACTCAAGACAAAATATCCTCAGCACCCCACCACTTCACAGAACCATGGGGAGTCTGTACCCGCCCTCACTTCATCTTTCCTCAACCATATTCAAGCAGTTTAAAGGCAGAAATGCTTGAAAACAAATGGAGTGACTCATTTCTCCAACCAAAGGGATTCAAGTTAGCTGTTTCCCCTTTGAGAGGTGTGTGTGTGTGTGTGTGTGTGTGTGTGTGTGTGTGTGTGTGTGTGTGATGTATGTACCTTTTGGTATGTATATGTACACATGTGCAATAGCAGATACCTTTCCTTGATCACTCTCCACCTTTACTTTTTGAGCAGGGTCTCTCACTAAACTTGAAGCTCATGGATCCAGAAAGACTGGCTGACCAGACAAGGAGCTCTGGGGACCCACTTGTCTCTGCCTCCCTCACACCAGCACTAGGTTACAGGCATGCTCTGCTATGCCCTACTTTCTCCATGGATCTTGGGACTTCAACCCAGATCCTCATGTTCCTGTTGCAAGCACTGACTGAGCCATATCCCCAGCCCTATTTAACTTTTTAAATAACAAACTACAGTTGTGTAAGAAGGAGGAGAAGACCTAGACACGGGAGATCTTCAGCCAATAATAAAACAGAAGGAGGGAAAAGTTACATGTACATATGGGGGTGTGGTCACCCACAGTCACTGTTCTCAGGCTAAACATTACAAACCCATTAGATGCATAGTGTATGGACTGCTTACCCCCAAACCAGATTTAAATACGTATAGAATCATTGGTGCCACTTAGAATCTTTCCTCCCATTTGAGGACTGTTATATCCACCCTGATTTTTAGTTGTTAATAACCAAATGAAAGACTCATGTTTTGGTGATGAAATTGTGCTTGTTAAGGGCACTGAATTGACAGACCACAGAACAGGCTCTGTACACTTCCTGTTCAACTCATTTAGGAAGATAGCAGGCTGACAAGGTACCACATGAAGTCACTGGAAGTGGAGATATGAGTACTGACTG
>JAQHUG010000042.1:9299876-9331692 GCA_028555095.1 Dicrostonyx torquatus | reverse complement strand
GGAAAGAAGTAGCAGAAGAAAGATGAGAAGGTAGGTGAAAGAGAAGAAGGAGGAAGAGGAGAAGGAGGAGGAAAGTACTGGCACTGTTTGGTAAGAAAGTAAGCATACATGAGAAGGAATGTGATCTGATAAGCCACTTCATACTCTGGAAATGAAAACAGGTCTTAGTTTGGAGAACAAGCAGAGAGTAACCACTGTGGGCTGGACCAGATTCATCTTTTCTAAAATAGGGGTCTGATGAAGCCTAGGGGGAATATAAGCTTCTGTCATTTCTGGGAGTGGGTAGGGGCTAAAAACCACAGGGGATAATGTGAAAAGCACTGAACGGTAAGCTGCCTGCATGGGGCTGGAGAAAAGACACATAGTCTGAGAGTCCTGTAGCAGACATGGTAGACTTGGTAATGAAAGGGGTGTAGGTAGGTCTATTGGGTCCCCTACACTTGTGGACACCTGGGGCAGGCTTTCCAGGTTACAGGCCTGGCAACCAAGATAATCTGTCTGGGGGTGAACTTTATCATGAGAGATGGGCTTCTATAACACTTTCACTTGTGTTGGGGGCTGTGAACCCCCCAGGCCCTGAATTTCCTGTAAACAACTTGCTATGCTTGCAGCTGCTCTGAGCAAAACAACTTGTTTTCCTGTGTTTGCAGCTGCTCTGACCACAAGACTCTCAGGAGTTCCTGACGGCAGGGGAGTGGTTTCTGGTGGGTTTGGCTGGGGCGTGACTATCGGTTAAGAATCCCTATATAAGCTGTCCTGGAACACAATAAAGGGGGCATTCTTGGGGAATTCAAGGACGACCCATGTCTCTGTCTCTGTGTGTTTTAATCTCCAGCCCCTTGCCTGCCTTGAGAAAGGTCCCATAATGCAGGCAGTGCCCTAGAGGTGTAGTACCGTAGTATACATTATACATACTACAGACACTACAGGACCGTAGTACACATAGTAGCATGTACGCTACACACTTGGAAACCAGCAAGCTCAGTTTGGACAAAATACACTTACTCTGGGGTAAATGGGCTTCAATTGGTAACTGAGGAGTTATGCTAGGAACTTTAAATTTAGGAAATTATACACAAATAAATGATGGCAGAGGCCTGCTTAGGAACTAATTCGCTCTCAGGTACCAGACTCACATAACTGCAAAACTAATATAGCAGATGTTAAAATATATCGGGGATCTATAGCAACTGTCCCATTGGAAGCCTACAGAAAGCCAGTTTAGCAAATTGACACACTCAACTTCTTGATTTACCATCTCCCTGAACCTCTGTCATGGTCTTTATCTGATTCTAACCTCCACATTGAAAACCTCCCCTTTAATTCTGAGTTCAAAATGTCTATAAAGTGTATCCATTTAACCTGGTGAGATGTTGGTGAAACTGGGGCGTGCTAGCCTAACATGATTAGCAGGGTGTTGACCTTCCTCTGTCCGTCGAATGGCATCTAGTGTTACTGGGAGTCCTCCCTCAACAGTTATTTAAATGATCAATGGACAGAAGATAACTGGACTAGGGGCCAAGCATTCATGTGATAGCATCAGTTCTCTAGAGACAGGTTTAAGAACAGGAATGCTGGAGGGTTTAGCTCTGAGTAGGGGTGTCCAATATTCTGACATTACAGTACAACACAGTCATCTACAAATGTGTTCGACCGAGCTTAAACCCACTCTAGGAGAGACATGGTCCATGAACCATAGGTTGAGCATACCTGGTAGAAGTTCCTAATTAAATACATGCACTCTTCACATAAGGAGAATGGGTTCAACCAGTATAGAAAACATATTCCAAAGAAAAAACACATGAATGGCTAAAGTAGAGCCCACCATGCTTCTCCTGTTGGGATCCGTGTTGTCTGTGGACCCTGCCTCTCCCCTAGGTATGAGCCCATCCATCCTCTGGAGGGGAAGAAGTCGTACATCCACAGGAGTGGTGTGTGGGCAGTGAACTATGAAATACGGCAGAGATGTCAGAGATCCTCCTAAACCTAAGCCAGAGAAGCCTCCTCAAACAAGGGTTTATCAATAGCTGAGCATCACCCTACTTCCCTCTTCCTCCTGACCCTTTTCCATCTCCTCTTCCTCTTCCTTCTCCTGCTCTTCCTCCTTTTCTTCCTCTCCCACATTTCTCTACTGTTTTCCCTCTTCCACTTTTTACTTTTCTCACCACTGTCTGGCCAGAGTGCTGCTTTTGTACCCATGGTTACCCCAGCAGGGGCAGCACTGTGGGAAGCGTCTTTATTTAATTTTCATTCCTGAGAAAAATTTAATTCCTTTTTTTTTCATCTTTTCTATTTTCTTTCTACCTTTCTTTGCTTGCTTCTGTCGTCCTCTTTCCTCTCCCTTCCTCCTTTCCTTTCTGCCGCCTTCTTCCTTCTTCCTTTCTTCTTCCTTTGCATCTTGTTCCTCCTCTCTCTCTCTTCTCTCTTCTCTCCCTCAATCCACCCCCTTCCCCTTCATTTTTGCTCAGTTAACAAACCTGCATTTTCCTCTTACTCCATTTCCTGGTTTTCTCGCCTCCTTATTTCTTATTGCTCTGGAAACTTGGGAGTTGTTCCTACAGGCGCCGTCTCTTTGCCTCACAGTAATGACCACACAGATGACGTTCCCCTAATGCTCCCCGAATCAGAACAGGCTTGGACTTGTCTGGGTCAACACATGTGCCCACTAACCACTGACCCATGTGACCCTCTGACCCAGGTGGACAGATACCGCAACTACAGCTAACGACTACCAGGAAAGGAAGGTGCTGCACATGGTTCCAAGAGCCAAGCCTGAGTCAATAACATCAACCCTTATACCAATTCTATATAGTAGGAACTGTTATCAGCTTCATTTTCAGCAAAGGTGCACAAGCCCAAAGGATGTAAAATAAGTTACCCCAAATTAGCTAGGATTTGAACCTAAGACAGCATTTGTCCTCAGTCTCAACTACTGCACCACACTAAGAATGATTATAAATTACTATAATTTATAAATGTAAAAATAAACAGAAAATGCATGATCAAATTAAGGGCTTTTTTATTTTATAATAGATCTGTTCACACAACTCTTTGCAAATAAGTGACTGTTTGCTAGGTAACCCCCTTGGGGAATAGGCATGCAGTCTTTATTTTTTTTTCAGCTTCGTTTGCAACAAAGAATAAAGCTACCAAACCTAGCTCTAATCAACACTTAAGGAAACACTGATTCTGGAAAATTCTAAATTAACAAATATTTTAAATGTCTATGAAATTTTTTTGCAAGCCTCTTAGTTGCACAAATGAATTTAAAGTTTTTTCTCACCTACAATTAAACTTGATTTTCAGGGTACTATTAAAACAGAAATTGGTTTATTCTCCTAGTAGGGCAAACTTGAAACAAAATAGAATGGCAAATATTATCATGAGTGGCAGAAACTATTAATGGAGCATTGATAGTTTTGCATCCATTAGGAAGAGAGTACTCAATCCAGAGAATGCTGGGCTCCTTCCTCACTCAGGATGAAGGATATTTCCTCTAGCCCATTCTCCTTCCACCTGGGAAAGCAGGGAAATCTTGGCAAGTGACTGCAAAATCCCATTTTGTTCTTCTTGAAATCAGATGTGTGTCCTCTTTGTTCTTGAAGTCACTGCTCCATGCCTGTAATTCTTAATAACCCTTCCTTCACAGTGGCAGCAGGCACAGAAGTTGCCAAGAGTTCAAAATCTTCGCAGGTCGTAATGGATTCTATCTGAGTGAGAAGCTGCTAAAATTGTACCAAACCACCCCATTTCACATGGTTGACATGTGAACAAAGGAATGGAGGTGGAATGTAAGCTTTTCAAGGGACGTTAGCTGCTATCATCGAGGAAAGATATATTTTAAAAAGTCTGTCAGTAAAACTATGGATGTGTTCACTAGGATATGGGGTAAAAAGCCAGATGGAAAAACGATGGGACAGAAAACAAAAGGGCAGACAATGTGAAGTCTCTGTTTAATAAACACAGCTGGGATGCAGCTGAAGCCAGGAGATGGGGGAGCTACCTTTTCAAACTCACAAAGAAAATCTGCTTACGGTAAAAGGGAAACTGAATAGTTGGTGAATGGACACTCTCAAGCCAAGAAATAGGCATGGCTGTTTATTCCCAACAGCTTGAAGGATTTAGCACTCAAGAGAAATTGTAAAAGTTCATGGCCGCCTGGGGAAGACCATGCACTGACGTTCTCTGGAACACACTGAATGGAGAAAGAAGAATGATCCAAACTGCAGCTCAAATGCCTTAGAAAATGGCAGTTATCAGAAATGATATTTGTGCATGTGTGTTGCTCTTTACCAAGGAATGTTGGGTGAGGCTGCTAGTTAGTTCCCGGCCGCTTAGTCCCAAAATAATCACACAGAAACTGTATTATTTAAATAACTGCTTGGCTCACTAGCTCTAGCTTCTTATCAGCTAACTAGTATATTAATTTAACCCATTTCTATTAATATGTATATCACCACAAGGTTGAGGCCTACCAGCAAAGTTTCAGCTCATCTATCTCCGGTGGCAGCTCCATGGTGTCTCCCTGACTCTGCCCTTCTTTCTCCCAGCATTCAGCCTAGCTTTCCCTGCCTACCTAGCAAGGTTTTGCCTTGCTACAGGTCCAAAACAATTTCTTTATTCATTAATGGTAATCACAGCACACAGAGGGGATTCCCACATCAAAGGAAGCCCTGTGGTTCTATTTCAAAGGCAACATATCTTTCTACTTAATCTTTTATGCCTAGATGATAACATTTGTGAGACAAATCAACCAGCCAAAGCCATTCTTTGCTGAAAATGTAACTGGCACTCTTATCTCAGAGAAATAAAGACAGCAACATGAATAGGTTTTTAGGTCTTTATGTGGTCACCTTTAGCCATGAAAATGTTGACTGAAGTGCATAATATAAGGGTTTATTCTAGGGCCTGGAGAGACAGCTCAGCTAGAGACTGAGGCAGTTGAATACCTAGGGTTTCCCAAAGAGTTCTCCAAGACCACCTGACAAGTTCCTGGCTAAGGAGCGACCCTGTCTCAAAAGAAAAAAAGGTGGATTGCACCTGTGGGATAGCATGCAAAGTTGAAGGTTGTTTTCTGGCTTCTACGTGGTCACCAGTCTTCCTTCCCTTCAATCCATGCTGTAGTTTAAATCATTCAGTGTTCTGTCCTAGAGATGACCACTGGATTTTTTCACTGGACTCAATACTGGAGCCTTAACTAGGAGGTCAGGTCATCTAAAGGCACCTATGGTCTGTAGACTATCTGAATAAAAAAAATCACTATATTTTATAACCTTTAAAAAACAATCTCTCACTCACCTTCATCCAGAAACCTTACACACAAATCTATCCTTAAAAGCCAAGAACAAGAAATAGTAGAAATATGAGTGTATTCTTAGGTGTCAATCCCCTTTTATTTTATATAGGAAACATTTATGGAGTATCTGCTGTCTACAAACTCCTCTTAAAAGCCCCAGGATGAAATTTGGAGATGCAAGAAAAGCATCTTGGATTGAGAACCAGCGATAGTCAAAACTCAGGGCTTTGAACAAGTCTGTGTGTGGAGATGAGAAAGTGACTGGGGCGAGGAGATCTAATTCACTGAGTGCCACTTTACTAAGTTTAACTGGACTAAAATGTTCTGCATGCCTTGATCTGGGCTGCTAGACTCCCCTGAAACTGTACACACTAACTGACTGACAGAAATGCCTTTCTGAGATGCTAAGCTGGGAGTAGGACCCAGCAATACGACCACAAAACTCATGGCCTTAAGTACTAAGCAACACAGCCTCTATGGAGATGAAGAGGAAATGACTCTAACAGAAATGCTGAGCATTCTAAAGACACTGACAGTGTTCAGATTTTAGTTACCATTTCAGCCCAAGCTCCCCTGATGCTGGGTGACAATGAAAAGTCACCCCTCATGTAAACATGTTTTCCAAATAGTAGTTGTTTTACAAAGTATACTCTCCCCAGTCTTAGACATACCTGGAGAAATCTCCTTTATAATAACATCCCTAATAAAGTCTCAAATGAATGACATTGAACCCACAGCACAAGGATATTACATCTCTGGTGGGATGCCATGATGAAGCTCCCTGCTCACAGGATGGTGGAAGAACGCTAACCTGGGTGGTTACTGGCTGCTTTGTAAATGGACTGGCTTTTTAGCACACCCTTTTGCTCTTTGATGGGACACACCAAGCATGTAGGGTCATGCCATGTTCACTCTCTTTTAGTTTTAATAGTCTCAAAGTTCATGGAGAAATTAGAAAAAACAATGGCCATTCACCCAGCTATCCACCTGCCAATCACTCAATCACTCAAAAGAAAAATAAAAAAAGAGCTACTACATTTACTGTATGCTAGGCCTGTAGCAAGTTGTGGTGTGAGAGAAGCCTTGAGAAATATCTTGGTCCTCAAACAGCTGCAATGAAAGGATGAGCTCAGAGACACATCAAAAGACAGCTAACATGTGTCAGGTCAAAAATAGAAGAAGGAATTGCAGTGACCCCAGGGGCGATGACCTCTGACCTGGCTCTTAAAGGATGCTTACCATCTAGTCACATGTACCAGTCTTCAAGAAAACGTGCTCTCCTAACGTGACTTTGGCCAAAGTAAGATGGCCAAGTCTACCACTCCTTCTAAAAGGTGAAACCTGGCCACGAATGGCGGATCACACCTGTAATGTAAGCACTCCAGTGTTGAGCTGGGAGGATCTCAGTGAGTTCAAAGTCAGCTTGGGACATGGTTGACATACTGTCTCAAAGAAAGAAGCATGGAGGAAGTATGCCAGGTGTTGGTAGAACAGCAAACTCCCTTGACCAAGGCCTTGAGTGTCACAACACGAACAGAGGAAGGGCTTGGAAAGAAGTCCATTCATTTTCTAAGAGGTTCATTGAATAGTTTAGTAAATAGTTACCAACAATCTTTGAGAAGCTGAAGACAGAGTAAGTGGGCCAGCATTATAAGACCTCACTTAAAACTCAGTTTACAATAGTGTATGATATGGTTGTGGGTGATATGGTGAGCAACTTTAAAAAGGGCTTCTTCGGGAGCTGGTGGATGACTGTTAGTAAACTGCCTCTCAGCAAGCATGGAGACTTGAGTTCAGATCACCAGCATCCCCATGAAAGCTTGGAAGAAAACACTCACAATTCTAGCCCTCAGGGACTCAGAGTTATGCATATCCCAGAAGCTCATGGACCAGCCAATCTGGGTGAATCAAGGAGTTTCAGGCTCATTGTCTCAAAAAAGAAAGGTGGAGAGCAGTTAAGGAAAGACTCTCAGTGTGAAACTCTGGCTTCTACATGTCCTCCATCTTCATAGGAACCCCTATGCACACACCCACACTAACAAGTGTGTGTATCACACAGACATATCACACACAAAAAAGGAGGAGGAGGGTAAGTGAGGAGGAAGAAGAGGAGGAAGAAAGTAAAGGGAAGAAGGGAGAAAAAAAGGTGATGTTTGAATTGGATACCTAGACTCTACTCAGAATGACCTTTTGCAAAGTGGTCCTTACTTTCAAAAGGAAGGGAGGAAAGAAGGGATGGAGGGAGGAAGAGATATCAAATGCAGCTTTTGTTCATGTGCATTTTGTCTCCAAGTGTCTCAGGTTTTACAGGGAGTTAGTTGACCACATTGAAGGTGCCAATTGTTACATGAGGAGCAGGTCCCTTGTTTTACCTGGCTGCCTGGCTAGCTTACACCTGAAATAACCACACAGAAATTGTATTCATTAAAACACTGCTTGATCCATTAGCTCTAGTTTCTTATTGGCTAATTCCTACATCTTAATTTAACCCATTTCTATTAATCTGTGTATTGCCACATGACTGTGGCTTACTGGCAAGATTCTAACCAGTGTCGGTCTCAGGCAGAAGATCCATGGTGTCTCCAACTCGGCTCTTCTCAGCATTCAGTTCTGTCTTCTTCACTTACCTAAGTTCTGCCCTATCAGTCCCAGAGCAGTTTCTTTATTAATTCACCAATGAAAGCAACATATGAACAGAAGAACCTCCTACACCAGCAGTTAGCTTCTCAGTGTGCCATGTTAAAAGGTGATAGGACCTACCATATAGCCCAGTTACCTAGTCCTTATAGCATTGTGGGGCTCTTTGAAGTGACAAAGGTTGTTCCTATTGAACCCAAGTTAGTTATTATGAGGAAGTTGTTATTAAAAGACCAAGCCTGGTCACTCCCTGGTCTCCTTGGTTGTTTCTGGCCATGTGATGGCTCCGTCTTACAATGCTCCTGTCCCTGTGATACCATCTGCTGTGGTCATCAACAGAGCTGATACCTTTCTCTTTAACATCCAGAACTATAAGCTGAACTAGCCTCTTTTCTACACAAAGATATCCAACCTCAGCTATTTCATCATTACAACAAGAAACGGAATAACATAGAAACCACAGCCAATGCTTCTTGTTGGTATTCTTGTCGTTAAAAATATCTTTAAAAGTCATTCCTGGAGATTGTTAGTTCAGAGTCCTGAAGATTCGGCAGAGGACTCAGGATACAAGTGCTACCATGGAAGGGGATTTGTGTAGGCAGGGGCACAGAAGGCCAGAGTAAGATAACGAGAGAGATGTGTTCAGCTTTCTTTCCTCTGTTGCTCTCTGTGCTGTGTTACACTGTGACAATCTGGGGGAGAGAGGGTGTCAAGTGTGAGTCAAAAGCTGTGAGTTCTTGAGAACAAGACCCAAGTCTACTGTGAGCACCACCTCCTGCATCCCAGTGCCTTGAACATTGCGGGGGGCGGGGGGGCAGGTAGCACTTCCATAAGGAAAAAAGAAGGGAGGCTTGTGGGAAATATTATCTGTGGGGTTTTCCTTAATACTCACTATGAAAAACAATCTGGGAATGATACAACAAAGTCACACAGGCACCTACATCCAACAGTGTCATGTCTGATAAACTATTCATCAGAAATAAAGTCACCAGCATGAAAAGAAATTGTAGAAAGAAATTCCAATTGAAGCATTGTTGTGTATTGACCCAAAAATCGGAAGAGTCTGAATGTCTAACAATCACTTTGTGATTGTATTAAGTGACACAGTAGTATAAGGCACTGTATAACTCTCTGAGATGCTGCATCAACATAAAAAACATGGGATATGTTTTAAGGGCTGGGAGGTAGGTTTCAGAGAAATATGTAAAGTGGAAGACTCTGTTTTAATAGTGGAAAGAGAGGGGGAGGAGGAGGAAGCAGATAAGAAGTCGAAGAATAAGATATAACAGGCCTATAGAGACTTACTTCTTCGTGGATTTGAGTCCAGGACATGCCGCTTACTGCGTGATATAGGAAATCAATTTCTTAGTTATTATTGACTTAATTTACTAATCTCTGTGTTGTTCATAATGACCTCTACCTCTTTCTTAAGTTTGTTGTGAAAAAAAAAAAGTTATTCAAGGGGCTAGTAAGAAAGCCCAGCAGTTAAAAGCACATGTTGCGACCTGGCAGTGGTGGCGCACGCCTTTAATCCCAGCACTCGGGAGGCAGAGTCAGGCGGATCTTTGTGAGTTCGAGACCAGCCTGGTCTACAAGAACTAGTTCCAGCGCAGGCTCCAAAGCTACAGAGAAACCCTGTCTCAAAAAAAAAGCACATGTTACTCTTGCAGAGTACCTGGGTTCAGTTCCTGGTCCCTACTAGGTTGCTCACAGCCATCTGTAAGTATCTTTGAATCTAATGCCCCCTTTCTGGCCTCCTTTGTTACCAGGCAAGAATCATACATACACATGCGTGTGGGTGCCTGAGGAGACCAGAAGGGGATATTTAATCCCCTGGAGCTCATTTTATGAGAGTTGGTGAGTTGCCTAACATGGGTTCTAGAAACCAAACTCTGGTCCTCTAAAGAGAAGGTAGGGCACTAAATTGTTGAGCCATCTCTCAGGCCCTATAAACATTTCTTTAAAAAAAATTGCTATTACTATTTGGTCACAACATAGACAAAAATGCAAAGATTGTTTCATCAAATAAGCTTTGTATTTTTCATAGGACCAGAACAGAAAAGTGAAGTGTCTTAGTTAGGGTTTTTATTGCTCTGATAAAACGTCATGACTGAAAGCAACTTGGGGGCTGGGAGAGTTTATTTCAGCTCACAGTTCCACATAACAGTCCATCACTGAGGCAAGTCAGGGCAGAAACCTGGAGGAAGGAGCTGAAACAGAGGCCATGAAAGAACACTGCTCCATGACTTGCTTCCCATGGCTTGCTCAGCCTGTTTGCTTTTCTCGTTTTCTTTCTTTCTTTCTTTCTTTCTTTCTTTCTTTCTTTCTTTCTTTCTTTCTTTCTTTCTTCTTTCCTTCCTTCCTTCCTTCCTTCCTCCTCCTCCTCCTTCTTCTCTCCCTCTTCCTTTTGGCTTTTTGAGAAAGAATTTCTCCATGTAGGTCTGGCTATCCTGGAACTTAATCTGTAAATCAGGCTGCACTCAAACTCAGATATCCACTTGCTTTGGTCTCCAGAGCTGAACAGCCTGTTTTCTTATAAATCTCAGTGTTGTTTACCCAAGAATAGCACCACCCACAATGGCTGGTCTCTTTCACATCAATCACTAATCAAGAAAATTCACCCAAAACTTCTCTACAGATCAATATTGTGGGGACATTTTTTCAACTAAGAGTCCTTCCCAAATGACTCTAGTTGATGTAAAACTAGCCAGCACAGGAAGTATGTATACACCCTACTCTGCCTAACATTTGTAAGTATGTACTAATGCAGCCTTTTAAAAATCAAATTCAGGGTCTAGAGAAATGCCTCAGTGGTTAAGATCCTGTGTGGCTCTTGCAGAAAATGTGGGTTTGATTCCCAGCACCCATGTGGCAACTCACATGTAACTCTAGTTCCATGAGATCTAGCGCCCTCTTCTGGCCTTCATGAGCACCAGGCACATATGTGGTACACATACATACATGCAGGCAAAACACTGATCTTCATAAACTAACTTATTTAGAAATAATAGAAAAAAAGATCAACACCTAATTTTAAAAAAACAAATGAGAAAAACAAACTAAAAGCCATACAGTCTACAAAAGTACTCAGAAAGCACATAAAGAACCTCCAACTTTTCTTAGAAACCAAAGAATCACTGGGCAGTGGTAGCACACACCTTTATTCCCAGCATTTGGGAGGCAGGTGGATCTCTGCAAATTCGAGGCCAGCCTGGTCTACAAGTGAGTTACAGGACAGTCAGGGCTATACAGAGAAACCCTGTCCCAATAAAAGCAAACAAAAAAAGAATGAAACCAAAGAATTTTAATTTAGAATGATTAATGCCTCTCTACTTATCAGATGTATCAAATTAATCACAGTTTCTAAAAGCTAATTTTTTTCTTTTCTTTTCTTTTTTAATTCTTCTTAAGGGCAACTGGCAGCCATTGCCACCTATTGGTGATGAACGGGAGTGACCTTCTCTTGTTCTGAACCTAGGTTTGCCACTTGTCCCTGAAAACTGGAAGTGTGAGAACAGCTGTGTGTGTGTGTGTGTGTGTGTGTGTGTGCGCGCGCGCGCGCGCGCTCATTCACGCGCGTGTGTGGGCCTGTCAAACTGTTTGTGTGTCTATATGTCTGTGTGTCTCTGTGTGGGCACATTCACACTCTTAATATTTCTGTGCTTGCTATAAGAAACTTTAATAAGGAAACTGTATCAAATGGGGAGAACATTTGTTTTCTATGAGCAGAAAATTTTGTAGTTTGAAGCATTCATTAAATTAGTGATGGACTAAAAATATTAAGGAAACTAAATCTTCACTTTGGCAGTCTAAAAAGTGTCAGGAGGGCATGGCCAAGGTCTGTCTGCATCATGAGGTCATTTTTAAAGTCTAAAATTATAGATGACAAAGGCCAAAAGGATTCATCTTAGGTAATAGAATATAGAATGTGCTTACATACATTTTTTTCTTTTCCTTTGCGCATGTGTAAATTTTATGTTTTGTTCATATTTTTCTGCAATAAATACATACTGCTTTTCTTCATTAGAAAAGAAAGTGTTTTTAAACATGGCAGGAATTGCAGAGGTGAAGAAGAAAGAAATCTGCAGAACTGCTGAGCTCTTTTGGTTGTATAACTGCTCAGAGCGATAAAATCAAGTCTCGCAGCTCTGGCAGCCACTGTCACTCTGGAGCTGGGCAGCGGCTTCCCAGGTTTGGCCTGTTTGCTTTCGCTTTCACTTTGGACCCCTGTGTTCCTTGTGTAGCTGCCTCTGTGGAAGGAGTCCTCCATTTCAAAACCCACTTCCTCAGGAAAGGAAAGAAAAGGCTTTCCCCAGCTTGCCTAACAGACTAATACACAGCACTTTTCCACTAACAAAATCTGCGATTTGTATCTGTGAAAATCAATTCACCTCCCTGGGAGCCGGTTTTCCCAGGAACTAGGAACAGGGAGCCTACAGGCTGCCATGGTGCTCTGAGGCTAAGAGAATGCCCCTTAGCTAGATAAGGCGCAGTAAAGAAGCACTGGCAATTTTCTGAGTCTGAGGCATAACATTCTGGTTCTAGGAGACATCGATAGTTACATAATTAATCTTTAACTTCCAGGTAAATGAGAGAAGGCCCAGTCTAAACAAAAGAGTTTTTAATAGAAAAAGAAAAGATAGTATCTTTTCTAAATCTGAGTGAAGGAGAAAATAGACTCTTGTCCACAGTCCTGATTTCAAAAGTCCCTGCCTCCTGTTCTCCAAGACGCTTCAGGACCTGCACATTTCTGCATTCACTTCAGAAGGAAATGCCTCGACTGATTGCTTAGTTTAGCATAGTTTGGAGTGTGCCCATCTCAGAAGACCTCCTTACTTTGTTGTTGCTTTGGTGAAAATTTTGCATCAATTCATCAGCTCCTTTGAAAGCCCACTGAAATAGAAACTATATTCATCCTAAGGTTTAGCTCCTTGTAAACACCTGAAAACCTTGCCTGGCTCAACTTTTAGTGAAAGGCAAAATATGCAGATGAATGCAAACAGGGAGTCCCACGGTTTTAAATAGTGAATTAGCGCTTGTTTTGGAAAGCTTGATAAAGCCCAGGTTCTGGACAGGATGGCCGGCCGTGTCACGCGAATGTGTGAATTATTCCTTACTTCAGGGGGAGAACATGCCGGCCCCTCCAGCACTACTACTGAAAGATTTAAGTTTCACGGAAGAAATGCTGGGAAACCGTGGTAAATCTCCAGCACATTATCATGGAGAGCGCCCCAAAGCCCACGTAAGTGCAGATCCATCAGGGGACTCAGAATTGGTTCTGGCCATACTGCAACCCATACAATGGAATCTTCTCTGGAGTCTCTGTTTAACTGAGGCACAAGTCAAGGCTCCCCCAATCTTCAGTCTACAGTTCACCTTTGATGCAGTTATATCTTCCGGTCCTCTGACCCTTGGGCACCCAAACAGTTGTGCTTAAGAGGCAAGATAAGGAGTTCTGTCTAACATACAGGATGCTCCCGGCTGCCTATGTCTTGGATACAGATTAGCTGATCTAAACAATTAGTTAGGGAACAGTCCAATCCCTGGTGACAATTAGGATGTTTGAGACATCCTGCTGACAGCTGTGGTGACAGCGGAGAGTAAAACTACCCCATACTGAATCAGGAAACTTGGTCCTTCTGATTTACAGACAGGCCCCTACCGCCGCCAAATACGGGTTTCCAAAGGACTGAAAAACGACTACGAGTGGGACAGGAAGGCAGGGCTCCCTACAGTCTGGGCAGAGACGGCATCTGAGTCCAATGCTTCAGACGACTAAACTGGGAAAGCAAACTGGCTTGTCCCTCACTACAGTAAGCTGAATTTAAAAAGCGAGCCCGGGTACTTTTAGAGACATCGCGTGTCACAGAGCTGACCGTGGGGACCCTTTATGTCTCAGAGCATCTGGGGAATCCAGGAGCCCCCAGATGCCAACAAAGCACCTATTGTCCTGCTACCTCTCCCTCTGGGAGGTGGTAAACATTTCAGTGATCCATGTGGTGAGGAAAGGGTTGTCTGACTTGAAAGTTTTTGTCTATTTACATAGGGCTGTTTTCCAATTCCTCCATCAGTTCAAGAAGCCTCTGAATGTGTTCTTAGCGGGCTCCTTCTTTAAGAGATAGAAGAAGCACACATTTCTTCAAACGGCATTCTGAGGAATGTGTTCAAACCTTAAATCCATCCTTCCCCGTGAAAAAAAGGAAAGTGGGAACGGAGACGTGGATTTTGGTGTCCACTCTCGGTTTTAGATCTTTGGGTTACAGGATATTAAAAATAAACCTAGAAGACAATGCAGAAAATTTTTGGAGCAGCTGGAAAAGACACCATAAACCAGGGGATTGCAATCAGCAAAGGGTGGTGGCAGCTGAACACATTAGACCCATCTTAACCAAGTCAACCCCGCACCGCCCCTCTTGGGCCTGTTAGATACAGAAGGGATGTCACACAATACAACCCAAACACGCTCTCTGTGCATATTGGGTTAAGAAAACACAGTGCCTGTCATTGTGCCCAGATGACAGACATCCACAGATGGAAGGTGGGAGAATCTGACTTCCACTCATTTCCACCTCTCCAGTTCAGGGCCTAAAACCTTCCCGACCGCCATGCTCTGGCTTGGGTACTGAGCAAAACAAACTCCTCTTCCTCTGTGTGCCTCTCCGGTTAGAGAGAGGAGAGTACGGGGTGTGGCTTTCTTCTTGTCTTCGCTCTCCAAGTACACAAAGTTGTCCCTTGGACAGGCATTGCTCTCTTTAATGTGGGGTGCTTTAAAATGGCTTTATTGAAGTCAAACATTTTTTACTGTATAAACCTACTACTCTGCCTTTCCAAATTGTTTTCTCAGTTCCTTAAAAGCTATGGAAGCAGCAGAAATTTGGATCAGTGAAAATAGCTGTAGAAGTCTGCAATGTATGCTGTGAATTGATTTCAGCAGCCTCCCGATGAGAATTCACTTTTGTGCTGGAGAAGTTCCCCTTGACATCCTCACTGACTGCACAGATGTGACTAAAGAATGGCTTTTCTGCAGTGAGAAAAAATGACCATGGTGTAGAACAGAAAAGTCAAAGAGGAAAAAGCCCATAGCACTTACAAAAAGAGAATTTGAAAGTAGACACCGTTTCTCAAGTCTATGTTCAAATGAAACTCATTAGATCTTCTGGTTTTCATCCATTACTTTGAAATTACAGACAAATACTTTCAGCATTTAGTAGACTTTGCATGAGGAACTCATTTCCAATATATGATATTAAGTGTGTATAATCTTCCCAACAGTAAGGGCCCTTAGTTAGCAGCCGGGGTGGAAGAAGTGTTACTGCAATAGCACTTGGCTTTCTTTTAACATACAAATATTTCCATAAAAAATAACAACATATTAATATGTAAACATATTTGGCATTTTAGATCTGCTAATATTAAAATATTAAAGGGTTCTAAATTAGTATTTTTAGAAATTCAAAGTTTATTCAAGTAGAGCCGATAAGTTTATTTTTTTATTGAGTTTAAAATCTGACCATAAAAAAAATGTCGACCTGTATCCAGTCAACTAGAGAGCATATATGTGATATCTGTCTATTTATGCATAAAGCATATTTTTTAAAACCATTTTAAAGTTAAGGTTAAATGCATTTATATTAAATCGAAGCTTTCTTTAGAAGTTTAGGTAGTTGACAGAACTAACACGGCCAGATGGCGCTGACAGTTTCATTTATAATAGTTATGTCATTAGAACTCATTGAAAATAGCATGCACAGTGACTCATGAGAAAACTCTTAAGAAATTATGATACAGCAATCAATACTCAGGTTTGTAAAGCACATTTAGTGATTTGGAGACGCACTCCAATCCGTCTGATATGTAAGTAAAGAGAAAAGATGAGCCATGACAGAGAAAGTGTGATCCTATTGTGTGATAAGGGTACAGCATAATACATTAAAAAGGTAAAATAGACCCCTCAAAGGTCAAATATGTAGAGACTTTTTTAATTTACTAAAAAAAATTAATTCTAACTGAAATTGTGACAATCCTACTACTCCTTTAATCCCAAACCGTTATGTCTGTCACCTGTATAAACATATTTGAGATAGCTAAGAATACAAGTGTCCAGCTGACTTTTAATTACTTATTTTCCTCAGTGCTGTCCGTCAGTGGGTTTTAAAGTAAATATTTGACATGTACAGTGAGAAAGAGCCTGAGAAGATTGTTTCTCTGGAGCTGGAGCAGGGCGGGCGAATCCGGGCCTTGGCGCGCCACCCCATGGCAGACCTCGTGAAGCACACCTTGGTTCTCTAGCTCCTGGGAACCAGCTTTCTTAGCTGGGCCCATTAAAAACATCACACCTCTCCGCGGATGAGCAGTTGCTGACTTCAGAAACCCGTTTGAATTCTTCCCACTCTGACATAAAGAACTGCCCTCCTTGGTCCCCCAGATAGAGCAAAAGATGTGTGGATATTTGAGTAAATGAATCCTACCACAACAAAGAAAGTCTTGTGCCTTGTGAGCCATGCCAGGGCTCTAAAATACTAGGGAAATTATTGGCTTCGGTAACCACCACCAAGATTCATAATGTTTTCTATACCATTACTTGGCAAGGAACCATGAGCTTGAATAACTGCCAAAAGGAATCAGCAAAAATAATACAATTAATGTTTCTTAGATGTGAAATCGGAATTCGCATGTGTGAGCCGTTACGTTTAGAAAAATAAGAAACACAATAGGATGGGATTAGAAGTCGGAACAAACACAGATAAAAAGCACTGTGAAATGGCAATTAAGATCCTTCCTAGAATAAAGACAGACTTTTGCTTTTTGGTTTTGGTTTTGTTGTTTCTGTTTTTACAGCAGTATATTTCTCCTCTCCGCATCCAACTGATCCCTCTTACACAGAATGAAAAGGCCATTTTTATCCTTCCAGTGTTCCTTCCAAAGTCACGTTTAGATAATGTGGAATAATATTACTGAAATCATACTTGTCACTTCTATATCCACCGTTGCGGAATTGAGGTATGCTGGTAACATTAACTCTAAGGCTGTTTGTGTTAACAAAAGAATACATTGTTACCATTTCAACATTAGCAAATTCTCCACCACACTCATACATACACATACACACACACAGGGGAAAGTCGTGAGCAGATGTAATCAGCCCAGACCCAGGCTCTTCAAGAAAGGAGCTGCAACAAGAGGATTCCGTCTGGGCCAACATTTCTGGACCCACACATCTCCTCCGTTGCTGGCAAGGATCTTCCAGCCGATTTAACAGGAGGTTTGGTTTAACAGACGGCCTTTTCAGGTGTAATTGGGGTAGAAACGAGCACCACTGATTAAGGAAAGGAGATAAAATTCTGTGAAGAAAGTTCAAATAGTGCAAATCTTCCCAGGGAAAGCGTTCAGAAATGTGCACAGAGCAACCGTGACACAGCTCTCCTCCTCTCACCCAAGCCTCCCAGCGACCACTGTCTACAGGATGGCCCTTGTTCTCTCTCCTTGGGGCTTCTCCTTTTCAGCATAGCAATGATAGCTGGCATGTTGGTGAGCCGAGCCTCTGTCTGCCCTCTTCCAGCAGAGAAGAAAGATGACTATGATGACTTGTTCACATAAATATGTTACAAGTTTCTCGGATGGCTCAGTAATCAATCCATCCATACACACACACACAAATGAACTATCAAAATAAAAGACAGCATGACACAAATGGACGTCTTTTTAATACTTCATATTCCAGCTTAACATTACTATATTTTCACAAATTTTAGAACATGTCAAATACAATACACAGTATGAAACAAAACATATCAGTCTTCATAGTCTAGCTTAGCATTGCTTTATTTTCACAAAGAGAATATGAAGCTTTTATAAAGCATTTATTGTGTAAAGAATAATAAACAAACTAAGAATTCCAACCCAGCTACACTTCTGAAGTTCCCACTGCCCCTTCCTTATGCCTCCCTTCCCACCTTGACCCCTATGATATTCATTTCCTTTTTAAAATATAATTTTGCCATCTATGTGAATATAAACTGAATGACTTCGCGTTTTTATCTGTTGACCTTTAGAGAGAGAAATTCCTCTTCCTGGGGGTGGAAATTTCAGACTGGTCGTGGACATCCACTTCTCTCTCCTAGCCAAGGTTTCAGTTTCCCAGGACACACAGTCCCACCCCAAGGAAGCCTTAAAGCTTTCCGTATTCCATTTTATCCTGTGAAATTGTTAAGCTGTGAGTGATTGCATATGTGTGAATAGAAGCTAAGAACGAGGGCCTTCTGTGGATCTAGGCGCCGTCCTGAGTGTAGAGCAGGAGTAGGGGTGATTTCAAGACAGAAGCCCCACCATTCTGCTGCTCCAAAACACAGCTCAAAACTGAGCTAATTCTTATGGGCTAGAGTCATTCTTTCGATCTAAGGCTGTGTTTGAGAGCTAGTAATCCCTGCTCTGCTGTACCTACTATGTATTCAAGGCTATAATAAAGCCACAGTTTGGTTTCTAGGATCCTGGTCTACAGAAGAAAGTGAAGCTATGACAACAGAGAGATTGCTAATGGGAACTCTTGAAGACCTGTATTGACAACTCTTAACAGCCGTATCAGGGAAAAATACTAAGTGCTTTGAATGTTAGTCGGCATGCCAACAGGGACTGATATGCAGGGCATCCATGCAGGATGGTGGTGACAGAGACTGGCTTCCCAAGGCAGGTTGCCCAACACCAAGTTTCCTCCCCAGATTTCTTTCTAGTGTTTCATTGTTAAAGAAAACCCAATAACATGTATGGAAGATCAGTGTGGAAACCAGTACAGGGAGAAAATAACGGAAAGAAGATGTTGCCAATGTAATGATCAGCCCAGAAAACATGGATTCCTCTGGGCAGTATGCCATCTTGCAAAAGACACTATGGTGCTTAAATTAGTAAAGTATTTGTCTTAGTTAGGATGACTATTGCTGCAACCAACACCACGACTAAAATGCAAGTTGGGGGTCGCGTTTATTTGGATTACTTTCCAAATCATAGTTCTTCATTAGCACTGGAATTATGAGCGCACGCCACCATGCCCCGTTTTTAGACTTGGGTTCTGGAGACTGAGCCTCGTGCTTACCCAGCAAGCACTTGAGCACCTGAGCCTTCTCCCCAGTCATCCGATGTCCTTTCTAAATTGAGATCTGACTGTCGAAACAACACACTGCAATCCATAGTCACTCGGCCTTTATAAGCTCTGTCTCCAGAGAGATTCTTGCAATTGCCTTATGAAATCTAGCAGTGCAAATAAACATATTTGTAAAAGAACTGTCAAGATTCTGGCGGCTTGCAAGACATTTATTATGAGTTATCCTAATTCTCTGAATCATTTTTCCCTGTGATAAATTTAAAACCAACAGATTCGAGAAACGTTAACATAAATCTAATGATTTTTCCCATCACACACAGTGGACAACAAGGTCTCCCACCGACACACATCCGCACAAATGGATTTTAAGATGATATGCAAATTATAGTATAAAGAGTAATGTCTATGCAATTAAAGTGCTGATCATAACTGTAAATAGCAACATGAACAGACAACATGCGATTTCATAGAGAGCTAAGTATTTGACTGCAATTTCCCAGATTCTCCTAGACTTTAGTTGACAATAATAACACATAGTATTATTAGTGACATTATCTTCTGAGATGGGATTGTTCTAATATGCGACTGCCTTATACTGAAACTTTAAATTGCACATGTAATGTCTGAATAATGGAGAGTCAGTTTCTCATTGGAATGGCAGGAAATGCTACCAAAGGTGTGAGCACAAAGGGAGAGAAGGAAGTCCACAGAACCACAGAGGTGCACATTTCTTTATGAGACTGTGTGTGCATCTATACAGACTATGAAAGAGGAACCGGCTGTTGTATTTTGATTGGTCATTTAAGATCTAAAAATAAAAACCATTGCCAAACATTTTTGTTTCTTTCTTTGTGTTTTAAAATGTGTCTATAGCATATATTAATTGTACATAGTAGACTCCATTATAACAGCTTCATATGTAAACACAACATATTTCGGTCGTATTTGCCCCGTTGCTCTACCAGATCCTCCTCACAGCCCTGTTAATCCACCCCCCTTCCCTACGAGTCCAACTTCCACTTTCATGTCTTCTTTTAAATGATGTTCCTATTTACATATAATTCATTTATCTTTCAACATCAGCCTTTATTATGCAATTTTACCCTAATACAAAAGAAATGTATTTCTGGTCCTGCAGGAACAAATGTCTCCATCCTTTTTTAGACTAACTCAATATAGAGTCTTTGAACTTGTTTCTAGGAGTGTGTTTTTCTCTGAACAATCACTTCAGCGTTCAAAACATCAAACCTCAATTCCCCTCTCTCAAATAACCATGCTTTGAGAAATGTCCAAATATTTTGTATTCTCAAATCCCTGAACAGAAATATTTTTAAGCCCTTATTACCTATGAAAAACTTTTCCGGAAAGCAACATGGCAAGAAATAAATAAAAAAGAATGCATTCTGAAATAACCATGCTTACAAAAACATTATTTACAATAATGCTCTGAACTTTTTAAAATCTAAATTTAGCCAGTAAAAGTCTGGGAGAAAGGGATTACGGACATGGAGCAGAACTATGCTGTTCTGAGATAACCAGGTCATCACTAAACAGGAACCTTTAAAGTCCTAGAAATGATGTAAGCTTCACTATTCCTTCATTCCCATCCAGGCAGCTGCAAATCTGCTTCCTGTCGTCTGTTTTAAATACAGTCTTTGGAGGCCTGAAAAGGTGACATTACTGAAAATCAGTGTTTCAGTTAGCTGTGAAATTGCCTGATGGCTTTCGGGGTCTGGCCTCTGTGGTGGATGAAATGTGGGTTGCGAACTTGGGTGCTAAATAATTCCATTTGCACAGGCACTAATTTACGGAGCCACGTTTTATTTAGAATCAGAAAGCAAATCTAATTAATAAGAAAATAAACTCGCCTGCGGATAACTCTCCTTCCCGCAGTCTGCACCCCTTTGTTCTGAAGCACCTCTCATTTGGGCTGGTTTGAATATCAAAGTGCCGCGGCCCTTGCAGCGCCCACAGGTTCCCTGGAGGTTCTGCACCTCTCTGCCATCCTCTCGAGGAAGGCTTGCAACCGTGCCTCGGGGCGTCTTTCAACAGAAGTATCAGATTTGCCTGTAATTCTGAAGTAAATGTTTTTGTGGTCACCTTGATTTTATTAAAGGTGTTGGGTTCAAAACATTAACAAAGGTTGAAAAAAAAATCCCGATAAGGTTCTAAAACGTTGGAAATTTATAACTGCCAACCGTTTTCAACCTTTTATCAATCGTTTGCACATGGCACAGATCCCAAATTAGTCAGCTAAACAGGATGCCACAGATGTGCTCCAATACTTAGCTTTTTTTTTTTTTGTAACTGTAACACTTGGCTACTTAGGCTGCAGGCGAGCCAGCTAGATTCAGGACTCTATTTTACATTTTAAGGAGCGTTTTGCCTTGCTTGCTCTGGTTAGTATCAAGGCTTTTCAGAGAATATAATTTGAATATACAAGAAAAAAATTCAGTTGATGTCAGCCTCGGTGGTTTAACAATCTCTTTTTAAAAGATTCTATTTCCAGAAACCAGCAGGCTAGCGACTAATTTTATTAAATCTGTATTGACTTTCCAGGCTTTTGCAATAGAGAGGCTATCTGAGTTTTGCTGTGCAGTCTTGTTATCTTAAATAATATTTGCACAATTTAGAAAAAGCTGGTCTAAAATTAAAAATTCAAACAATTTGAGGGCTGTATGTGCAATGTATGCACACATGATGTATAAACTGGTGCGTGATTTCAGAACTTAGGCACACTGTACTACTGCCACCACCACCCCGTTTTTTTCTTAAAGGAAACGTCCCTTGGAGACAGAACCACTTGGCAGAGACACACTTCTGAGCTGCATAGAGTCTGAGCTGCTGAACTCAGTGCAAATTTTAATTAAGTGGCAGGAGCCACTTCCCCAAGTGAAGCACTCCTGGCCTCCTGATAGGTAGGGAAAACAAAACAACTGGCTTTCAGGGCGCTCCCGTGCAGTGCGGTTGACTTGTGTGTGGTCTCTTCCACTTTTTCTGTCGTCCTGTTTGGGAACCAGTTCGGGATGTGTTTCTGTTGGCACTTTCCTTCTGTTGTGAATATATTCATACATCTCTCAAATGCTCTGTTGCCTGAAAAGCTGGTAATTTGAGCCTGGGGCTGTGATAGACAGTTCTCTAGCATTGGCATCAGCATGGGCGATGGGGTTTGTCAAAAAGGAAGAGGCAGATACAGTCTCCAAAGCAAAAGAAATAGTACCATCGCAGGGCCAGCCATGGTTTGCTATCAGTCTTCGGCCTTCTTTTCTTTTCTTTCTTTTTTTTTTTTTTTCATTAAAAAAAATGTGCTTTGTCCAAGAGTGCTTTATCTCTAGTTGGGGACAGTGATGAAAACCATGCCCTGTGGTCAGGCTTTTTAGCTGGGTTCTAAGTCAGAACTTGAGAACTGAAATGAGACACACAGTTTTCCATGAGTCTCTAGACTCATTGAAAGTCAGAGAGTTGTAAATGCCCTACCCACACCTTCTCTTAGACATTCTTTCTACACCGTCCACTCTTTGGTAGAGATGTTGATTGCAGGGCCTCGGGTCCTCCTTCTTCACACTGTGCCTACAAATATGTGGCTATGTGGACAGAATCTCTGCTGTTAAATGAGCTCATATCTGGACGTGCTTAGTCCAGAGAAAGATGAAACTGTTTATGACAGCCAGCCATTTACATATTTCTGATACAGTTAACACGCATCTTACTTCTGGTAACCTAAAGAATTCCTTTATAGTCTATAGCTGATTGATTGTATGACAAATCTGTCTCTCAGGGCCAGGCCAACCCCTCCTACTGTTGTCACTGTGTTTTTGGGAAGACGTTTGCTCATGGACTCATTTTGTGCACAGTAATGTGCACAGAGTGGCATTGTTCTTCTTGTTTCCAGGAACTAACAACAGCAAAGATGCACACGGGTAATTCTGATTTCTTCCCCCAAAATGCCTGAGTAGCAGAGTATCACGAACTGGTCCTGATGGCTGTCTGTTCATGAGTACGAAGCTTAGCGCTTTTGAAACTAATCATCTAACACAACACTTTAAAAGTCAGAGCCACACAGTCACCGCCTAAGCTGTTCTTGCTGGTCTCATCTGCAAGTATTTTTTTTCCTTCCAAATTTCAGCCCCATTAGTGAAGAGGTGACTGTTCCCCTGTGACCTCTCAGCTCACCTCAAATTCTAGGAGATCTGCTTCTTCTTTCTTCCTAACCCTCCTTACTGCACCGCATATGCCCCCACCCCTGTCAGTGTTCAGCATCTCTTATCTTAGTCCTCACCATTTCAGGGAAGCCTGCTTCCTCCTTCAGATCCAGGACTGAAAACGAAGCGTAAATCTTACAGGCTAATAAGCACGGCAGTTACTTCAATAAAATGTTACTTAAAAGTCAATAGGCTGCACATGTTAAAGACATTAGAGCTGTTAACAGACCGTTGTAAAGCAAGCAGAATCTTTAATAACCTGTGAGCGATACTGAACCATTCCATTCTCAGGGCAGGGTTAGCTGGCAAGGAAGCTCTGGCCATAGGGTACCAACCACTCCTGCTGTCTCAGAGTTAACAGCAAGCCAGGATCCAGGGCTAAAACCTGTTTGGGTTTTTTTCTTCCCACTAGCTTCAGCTCACAGAACTGCAGCTGGGTGCTCCAGTGCTCTGCATCAGACTTAACTCTTTAAAACCTGAATCCCCAGCTTCCATCTGTCATAAGGAGACAAGCATCTGGAGGATGCTAAGGGAAGGTGCAACGTAGGCACAGACTACAGCAACCTTCTGGAGATTCTGGGCCAAACCCAGGCCTTAGCAGCACTACATGCTTTCAGAGTCCAAACTGGAGGCTCAGAAAAGACTGACAAGAAAGAAACACAATACAACCGGAGAAGACAACCAGGTGAGTTAGTCCTGTAGCATCTTGTTCCGTTACTCGCCTGAAGCAAAACAGGGCATCAGTTCTGTCTAAGGAGTGGGATACTTGGTTTAAACAATTGCTTTCAAAGATGCACGATAAAAGAGACAGAGAAGATGAAGCATAAAATATCGAGACTACTACAGCCTCTTGCTACTTTGAGTGACCACCCTCACCCCCACCCCATCCCCCTCTCCAGACACTCAACAGAGAGTGCAGTCTCCACGTTGGAGAAAGAAAACCATGAGGAGACACAAATTTTCTTTGTAATTTAAACCACTT
Source organism: Dicrostonyx torquatus (assembly GCA_028555095.1). NCBI lineage: Eukaryota > Metazoa > Chordata > Mammalia > Rodentia > Cricetidae > Dicrostonyx > Dicrostonyx torquatus. The sequence continues at coordinate 9,307,480 of JAQHUG010000042.1, read as the reverse complement.
TTAAATTTGGCAAATGCATTTAAAGTCTGAATTATTAAAATAATGAAAACTGGTTAGAAAGACTATCATAGATTTAAATTTTTTTCTAATAGCAATTTATCTTGTATCTTGATCATAATTTTTCCCAGGGATAGAATTTATAGATATCAGCCTAAAGCCTGAGAAAGTCATGCAATTGCAAACACAAATTCAACAGGCAGGAGAAACAACTTAGAGGCTGGATCAAAGTTGAAAATTCTTATAAAATGGGTATGATAACTGATCAGAAATGTTTTCTATGAGAAGGACTAGTAATCTCAGCACTGGGATCACCCACACTTTCATTTCGTGTATCCTATGTCTTTATAGGCATGTGAGTGATATATCACAACAACAGCCGTCTGCATTTACACTGTCCCCTTCACAGTTTAATAACACGACTTTTCGTATTTTCCTTAGTTCTTAAAGGCCTGTTTATTTTTGTTTTATGTGTATGAGTGGTTGCCTGCCTGTATGCATGTGCCCCACTGCATGCAATGCCTAGAGATACCAGAAGGGGGCATTAGATCTCCTAGAACTGTGGTCAAACAGCTGCCATGTAGGAGCTAGGAATGGAGCCAGGTCCTCTGCAAGAGCAGCCAGTATTCTTACGCTGAGCCATCTCTCCAGCCCCAATGTTTCCACAACTTTCTATCTTCATTATGGTAATTTAAATTATTCCACTGCACAGTCATACAAAATACAGTCATTGCTTCAGCACACACTTCTCTGGTCTTTGGGGGGGGGATTTTATTTGAAGTGCTCGTCCAGCTTTTAAGATGTTAATGGTAACCAGGTGAGAGAAATTGATCTAAATAAGGCATGTGCAAAAGAGAGCTGCAGATGTGGGAGTCGGTCCTCTCAACCCACACATGAGTTCTAAGATGTGGAGGAAGCCGATTTGGGGTTGAGATAATTCAGAAGAAGGATAATGACAGATGATGACACAATATGTCAGAAAGAGAGCACGGAGGGTAGGACAGGAAGAGAGTCCCCAAACTCCCCAACAGTAAGGTTAACATTGGCATTCAATGTGGGAACCAGGCCAGCGACAGCAAGAAATGAGGGCTGCCCTGGAAACATCGCAGGCAGACCTACTCTACCCACTGACGGTGCGAGACTCCCAGGGCACTTTCGAAGGGGCTGGAAGAAAGCACTACAGTGTCAGATCCCTGTCAGCTTTTTACTGGTTACTTCATTGTTTCAGAATTTGCTCCCCAAGTCTGCTTCTACCTGTAGCACCAAGTGAAGCCAAGGGTAACATTTTTCATAGTTAATTCCCCTTAACTACCACATGAGGGTGAGACTTGGAGCTGTCCCATGGCTTATTGTGTGGGCTAATGAGGGGTTGTAAAGTATGATATATGTGTAGTGTGTGGTGTGAGATATTTAGCACCTCTCTTGAGAAAGAAAATCCGAATTGTCCACCTGGAACTGTCTCGCTCACCAATTAATCCCAGTTTGGGAGATTGACATAGAGGGTCCCACCTAATCTAACACATGCCTGCAAGGGGCTTAGACAGGTGAGGAAGTAAAATCCCCTCCCTAAAAACCAAATCACAAGGCCCTTTGGAGGAATTACTGCCAGCAATAGAGCAGCCAACCTACCCCTGTGCATCACAGGTAATATTTTCATAAAAGAAGTTTCCTTTCGCTCCGGGTGCCTGGCAAGACCATTTACAAAGTAACGAGTAGCTACTGAAGCTATCCAGGGACATTTTTCTATCCAGGGAATTTTCATTATGTTCAACATTTGGAAATTTCAACTAAAGATAATTGCAGGTAAGCATCCAACCACAGATGTATTTATTTTCCATTGCATTGTCTTAAATGGGCACTTTTACACAAAGAGACCTCCTTCCTCTACGTTTCAGTCCTCCAGGGAACAATTACATGGAATTATTCAGCAGCCAAGTTTGCTTTGTGTCATTGACTGGGTAAGGACACAGAGAAAGTTGCTCCCTGTGGCACTGAAAGTAGCAAATCATTTTTTTTTACCTGAATGTTTAATAGCTACATTCATCACACTCCACTAACAAGGCTGCCCACACACAACATCGCTCATTTGTTTTCACCTCACTTTTAAAAGTTTACCAGAAAGACCAAGTTGGCCTCAGCATCAATTTGGTATTCCAACTAACAGTGCATGGGCTCTGGTGGTCCTGATGTCCAACAGTGGAATGGCCTAATACAGACTGCCTTCTCTTACCACTGACCACATCCAGATATGATGCACAGTTCAGATGTGTTGCAGTATTTATGCTTTTGCACAGGAAAGTTTTAGATGCGCTACCACCAGTTTAATAACCATAACAATAATCTTTAAAATGAACTTTTAGAAATGACTTAAATGTGTTTTGCATTTGTTCCTTGGAATAGTTCATTAGGAAGATTTACTGATGAATTAACTAATTTTTTTCCAGGAAATTCTCTATTGATTTCAGATCTCTTTGATAATTGCTCAACATGACTGAACCAAAGAAGTATGCATTTAACCTTTAATTCTCTGCTGATAGATCTCGTTTACCTATTTGAAGATTTGTTTTCTGTTTCTGAGTTTGGCATTTATCAGTATGATGTGGCATGTTTGCAGAAAAATCCTTTGCAAGCATTATCAACTTTAAACAAAAGCATGGAAACCACAAAAACGTGGCTTACCAAGGATATTTGAAGTGTGCTTTGGATCCTGATTACTAAGTGTCTAGTCAGTGTTCTACTGTTGTGAAGGGAATCCATGACTCTTATAAAGAAAGGTATTTAAATGGGACTTGCTTACAGTTCAGTGGTTTAGTCCATTACTGTCATGGTGGGGAGCATGGTGGCATGCAGGTAGACATGGTGCTGGAGAGTAGCCGAGAGTTCTACATCTGGATCTGCAGGCAGCAGGAAGAGAGGGACGATGGGCCTGGCTTGAGCATTTAAAACCCCAAAGCCCACCCCCAGTGACACACTTCCTTCAACAAGACCACACCTACTCTACCCCAACAAGGTCTCACCTCTTAAGTAGTGCTACTCCTTTTGAGCCTTTGGGGACTATTTTTATTCAAACCACCACACTAAGTAATGTAAAAACCCCAAGTAAGTCATTTATTCTCTCCAGGTTTCCTTTCCTTCTGTTTAAAATAGGTTTTATTCTACATGAGTTTTTGTTGTTATTTGTTTGTTTTGTTTTGCTTCCCTGAAAGACACCGAAAATGTCATTTTTGTCAGAGTATAGTATGAACTGTAGTCTCACATGGAAGCAGGGGAAACCCTCATGAACTAAAACAAAATATTTTTTCAAGGAGAAAGTTTAATGAAGCTCTTTAAAATGAAAAAGGAAAGACATGCTGGGGTAGCACAGAACTGGAGCCTCTGGAAGTCACCCTGTCAGTCCAGATGGTCCTCATGGCTGGCAGTCCTAGAGTGTCCCTTCTGGCTCTTTTCAGGAACATAAAGAAATGAACAGATCCCTATAAACAGAGAGTTACCTGCATAAGTCATGCCCTAAGGGTTTCCACAGAGGACTCTGAGCTTGGCAGCAGCATTGGTGATGGAGAATTTTTCCCTGGCAGCATTAGGGAGGGAGGCCGAGCATCATTGGATCTTGAGATATGAATAATCAGGAAGTACAATGTTTGATTGAACTGAAATGTTTGGGAGCTAGAAGCCCCATGATTTACCACAGATACATTTAGTCGAGGCTGAGTCACACCCTGGACTCAGCAGCAGCCTCTTTCTTCCCTGAATAAATCCCACTGCAACCCTTCTCTTCTACAGTCTCCAAAGTAAGCAGTCTTTGCTGATCCCTGGTTGCCTGCTTTTGCATAGAAATCCCTGTAATGGACTCCCAGGCTCATTCTGACTATGGTTTAGAAGAGAGTCAATCTTTCTCAAAAGTCCTTTTTCTTTAGTGAATAATCTTTAGTTCTTTCAGTATGCTCGGTTTTATAGTTAACCCTCAGAGGGCAACTTTTCCTGACTTTGTTGCTGCCAATATCATTGCAGAGGTGGGGCTTTTTTATAACCCCTGTGCATCATCCGTGCATAAACACACTTACTGTGATTGGAAGGAAAACACAGAGAGACCTCTATGATTCATGCATTTGAGGAGACTGATGGATGGCCTTATACTCAGTGTTTTCCTTGCAAGTCCCTTGCATTTCAAACATTCATCTCTTCCTGCTTTTCCTGAAATCCCAAGTACCTGTGAAATACATTGCCCAAATAGAGATGCACACTGTAGACACATACAACCTTGAACATGGTAAAGGGTTATAGGATCTCTAAGGAGGAAACAAGATGCTTTATTCCCAGGCTCACTTGACAAATCATCACACAGAATATCTCATTCAACCAATAGCATTTCAGAAATGCTGCATCCACAATGTGATGTTACATGTGGGCTCCCCAACTCTCCTTTTTCCTTTTGACATTGAATGGCCTTAGCATCAGGAAGCGCAGGAAGCAGAGGCCACGGCGAGAGTTGAAAGATGGCATGACAAGGGTGGTGAGTGGAGAAAGTTAGCAGCCATTTAACCCGCCTGCCCGTAAAACCGACCAGCTAAAGAGCTCTAGTGTTTCTTCACGCAGGTCCAGGGAGAATTGATTAATTAGTGCTTTGCAAACAGATCTTTGGGGACGGTACCCAGCAACTGCAGTAATCATCAGCTCACAACCACGTCCATAGCATGTGGTGACGGCGTGTTGACTCTGATGGTGAGCAGTTGCTGCTGTCGATAAGGCTGTGAACTTTAAATCATTAAACGTGCTTTGCTTTGTGGTTTTGAGGCGCTCCCCCACCCCTGGGCAGATGTCATAGAGTAAAGCTATATGTTGAGTGTGTTCCTGAAACCCAAAGCTAAGAAGGAAAATCATCAAAGGGCACGGAGATCATAAGAAACACGTTCCGACAAAGCCCCTCCTGTGAGAGTCGCCTCGGAGATGTGACATGATAGGTTAATTCTACTGTCCCACCTCTCTCCGGGTAAGGAAAAATTTTGCCAGCTCAGTTTGCAGTACAGCGAAGTTCACAGTGAACTGTCAGCCTTAATCAACTTCCCATCTACTTTTATTCATTCTAAACACAAAGCATCATGGAAAAAATGTTTTGATGATCAAATACACTCTCAGGAGGCTCTTTGCTCCTTAAAATGGAGAGAGCAATTTGAGAACAATTTATGAAAATGGATAATCTTCTGAAAAGCCCCCATGTGATATTATCTGCCCACTCACACTTGCCAACACTGTCTCATAGAACAAAATTTTCTCCCCCAAAAGGAAAAGCAGAGGGTGGAAGAACCAGTGCCCAGAACCGTATCTGACAGCCGGGGAAATGAGAACTAGGCTGCTCAGAAAACAAAGATGGGCCCAATAGCTTTGACCTGTAACTCTGCTTGTCCTTCAACTCTTACCAAATTTTGATCTATTTACTGATTTCTACAAATAGTATCTGAACTGCCCCTGCATGGGGCTCACCCACTGTCTCTAGACCCCCAAGCCATGCATTTCTATGTGTGAGTCACTCATCTGTCTTCTAATACCAGGTTCCTTTGTGACACTCTGTTGCCCAGTGCTCACACAAACCAGGTACGTTCTAGTGACACATGCTCCCACACACTAATTGTGCTGTGGCCTTGTTACTTCTGCTGTTCACTCTGTCTCAGTGGCTGACGTTTAAGATTTCACAGAATCAGTTCTGTACTTTCTGTCCCCGGGGAAATAGTGACCTATCAGAGATGCAGATGACCATGTAGAAAGTAGTGTTTTCATGTATTTCTGGGAGAGGGAACGATTGCTATCATACCATATCAGTAAAAGTCCATCAAAATAATTATATTGGAAGTTTCTGTGAATCCTCCAATTTTTTTTGGACTCTTACATAATTATAGAGGATTTTTTTTCTAGCTATAAGAATCATAGGTATTTATGTTAAGCCAGGCGGTGGTGGCACATACCTTTAACCCCAGGACTCAGGAGGCAGAGGCAGGTGGATCTCTGTGAGTTCAAGGCCAGCCTGGTCTACAAGAGCTAGTTCCAGGCCAGGCTCCAAAGCTACAAAGAATCCCTGTCTCAAAAAAAAAAAAAAAAAAAAAGTCATAGGTAGGCATGTCTTCAAAAGTATCACATTTGGTGGCCTCAAAAGAATGGTTGCATTGCTTTCTATAAATTCTGGGGCTCATCATTAGTAGACAATGCCAACAAGTCCAAGGAAGGCTACCTCATTCTGGCTGCATTGTGCCTTTCTGAGATCCCACACCTCTCACCTTCAAAACTGATACATCAAGAACTGTAATCTTCAGGTTATCCCCTAGAGGTCTGTCAGAAAGCTTTGACTGCATGGTCGGCCAAAGGCCAGAGCAGATGAGCTTTAAGGTTGTAGATGGAAAAAGAAACTTACTGACAATAGATTTTTTTTAACATATGGTACAATGTTTGCAAAGAGACCCTCTAGGCCTTGGACTTTCCACAGGACAGGGTACCCTGCCCTCTCTTAAGGAAGTAGGGGGAGGGAGGAGGGGTAGTGGGGGAGTGGGAGGGGACTGGGAGAAGGGGAGGAAGTGTAAATTTTTGAATGAAAAAATTTAAAAAAAATTTAAAAAAGAGAGACCCTCTAAATCATAGAGCAATAGCCCTTGGGATCATTGCCCTCACACCCAGAGCCTTGAATATTTGAAATTTGGGGGGAACTATTTTAAGCCTAGATGAAGCATTTCTTCCTTCACTAGTCATTGCAGTGACCTATTGAAGCAGAGAATTTTACTACATTTAACATTATTTTTTTAATATAGACTTAGTCATTTGAATATCAGTTGTACCCCGAAGCTCTTATATAGCTTTGCTTCAGGGGGACCCAGTTTTGCTTTCTGTTGTTTTTCTTTAACGTTCACCGTTAGTAGCACTTTTAATGCTATGGGGTTTGACTGTAATCCTTAGTTGCTGTATCAAATCTGTTATAGCAAGGTGAAGCCAGAAGACTCCCTCATCATGAGCCTCTGTAAGTGGAATGGGGTTCTCTCAAAGCTGCCTGTCAAGAGCAATTGGCTGGGGACTGAAGTTTCTCATTTTTAAATGAATTCTGAAAAGTAAGTTGGTCATCCAGCCAAATTCCAAATAGTGAGTTGACTAGCCATCTGAACCCTGAATAGTAGTGTTCATTTACTGCACGTCCACACTGGGCCATAAAAGTTTGTGTTCCTCTTTCTCCCTTTCCCAACTCTAGTATTAAAAAAAAAAACACTGAAAAAACACTGAGTTTAGGAGAATGTGTGTGTGTGTGTGTGTGTGTGTGTGTGTGTTGTGTGTAATTTAGCCCTTGGTCTCAGTTTCCATTATTTTCTTTCCTGTTTTTCTGTGCCAATTCTCACTGTGTTATTGTTGTTGTTAAAATGGCAGGAGGCTTGATAAAGAGGCATCTAACAAATGCAGAAGTTTGTCTGTTTTTAATAGCAATTGGTGTATTTCTGTTGCTTTCATTGGTTGAATAAAGAGACTGCCTTGGCCTTTTGATAGGGCAGCCCTTAAGTGGGGGGAGTAAACAGAACGGAATTCTGGGAGAGAGAAGGCAGAGTCAGGGAGAGCTGCCTGCCATGAAGCTGCCAGGTCAG
>JAQHUG010000042.1:9288730-9299046 GCA_028555095.1 Dicrostonyx torquatus | reverse complement strand
AATTATAATGATAAATAAATAAATTATTCCTAACCAAAGAGGTTAGAAATCTGGGCCATGACATACAGCTCTGATATGACCAAGAGAAGAATTGAACATACACCATCTCTTTTATTTTTATTTTTTTATTTTTATTGATTTTATTGAGATATACATTTTTCTCTGTTCCCCTACCTTCAACCTTCTCCAATGGTCCCCATGCTCCCAATTTACTCAGGACATCTTGTCTTTTATTACTTCCCATGTAGATTAAATCCATGTATGTCTCTCTTGGGGTCTTCATTGTTGTCTAGGTTCTCTGGGATTGTGAATTGTATGCAGGTTTTCTTTTGCTTTATGTCTAAAAGCCACTTATGCGTGAGTACAGATGATATTTGTCTTTCTGGGTCTGGGTTACCTCACTCAAAATGATGTTTTCTAGATCCATCCATTTGGCTGCAAATTTCAAGATGTCATTATTTTTTTCTGCTGTGTAGTACTCCATTGTGTAAAATAGCACATTTTCCTTATCTGTTATTTGGTTGAGGAGTATTTAGGTTGTTTCCAGGTTCTGGCTATGACAAACAATGCTGTTATGAACATAATTGAGCACATGTCCTTGTGGTATGATTGAGCATCCTTTGGGTATATACCCTAAAGTGGTATTGCTGGGTCTTGAGGAAGGCTGTTTCCTAATTTTCTGAGAAATCGCCACACTGATATCCAAAGGGGTTGTACCAGTTTGCATTCCCACAAGCGATACAGGAGTGTTCCCTTTACCTCACAACCTCTCTGGCATAAGTTATCATCAGTGTTTTCGATCTTGGCCATGCACAATCTCTTTTTAGCATCCATATATTTAATTCTAAGTATCACTGACAAAAAGCTCATGCTGGACTGTGTAATAATTTATTGCCTGTTGTCTTCTACAGGGTATTTATTACATTCCTGATGCTCTCTCTTGTTTTGGTGGAGGCACTAGAATTATCACTCTTTAGTCTGAACATGCAAGTGCAGACGAAAGCTTTTCCAATGTGTCCCATATTCCTAATTTACTGAGCAATGTAAACAAATGACTTTCTATTTGAGTTTCCTGATTCAAGTCATGAAGTCAAAGGGAAAATGTGACTTTATAACATTAGACATGTTTTCATCAGTAAAATAAGAATGCATCATCATTTTATATGCTGAGATACTCTATTAATGTTTACCCACTAACCTTAGAACTAATACAAAATTTGACCACATTTTTGAGTGAGTTCTACAAAGGGTTCAGCAGACACATTGTGCATAGCCACGTAACATATGTAGGTAGAAATTTACAAGCTACAATACCCAGACATCACGAGGCTCGGCTCATAATTTTCTCAACCTTGCCAGACCGTAGTAACATTTATGATCTAGAGATTTATTGATTTTAGTTTTTATTCCTCTTATAATATGAAACTACCCTTCAGACCATTGACCTCTTCCTGTTATAATGAGAGTGGGATAAAGAAACATATTGAGAATACCACTCTAGAAACAGGCAAGCTTTTTAAGGTGTTGTAAAGACGTGCTGGTGATATAATGGCAGGGATTGTAACAAAGGTCATATAGAACGGCCATTTGACACTTGGAAATAGGCTGTGTATGCTGATTAGATTTTTCCATGTCTTATTATTTAGGTGACCTGATCATGTCCCATATTTGTCATTAAGTATTTAAATAGTTGACTGAGTACATTTCAGGACATTATAGCAGGGAAACAAAATCAGAGGTCAGCAAGTCAGGATTAGTCTAAGAAAGAGGAAAGTATCCATCTTCAGACGGAGAATTAGCAAGAACACACTTTCATAATGACCTTGAAGGACAGGTGACAGAAATAAACACACAATGCTTGAATTACCTTGAATTATACCTCAGGAAATAGGTGTGTATACATTCCTAGATCTCTCTTCACTAAATTTTTCATCTCAAACAGTTGATCAGACCTATCTGGATTTCACAGCAGTGTTATGATAAAAGAACAAACATGCTGGAAATAAACTGTTAACATTGTCTGAAACTTTGAACAGTATTTAATTGCATCTGTTGCTAATATGTGACTGGAAATTTAGGAAAGATTGCATCTGCCCTCTGACCCCAAAACTAACTCAAGTAAAATTTATTTTAGCTAAACCAGTCTGTATAAATCGAAGGGTGTGTACTCAGTTTTTGTTTGTTTGTTTGGAGTTTTTTAGTTTGTTGTTTTAGCTGAAGGAACAGGTAAATTGTGGGTCTGACATAGGCTAGGAATACTAATCTTCACTGTACAGCAGAGTTGCTGATCCCTTGAGTTCCCCTAGCCAATCCTCCTGCCCATAAACCTGACCCAGAACCAGAACGGGAACCTTTCCTCATCTTAAGAAGCTAGTTCTCAATTGTGCCCTGAGTCAGCCTATATGGGTTCTGCAGAGACCTCATGGCAGCCTACATGGTGGAGCCAGCCAGCTGTAACAATGGGTTGTGAGTAGTTCCCAGACTATGCTCATTTTAGGGAGCCCCACTTTGTCCAAATCCCCACCTATGTGAGGCTGAAATGATGAAAGGACATCCTTGTGGTTCACTATGATATCAAGTGTACATGTAAAGTGGATACCGTACACAGGGACACATGACATGCATTAGCTACTGTGAATAGCTTGACAGATTTTATTCTTAATTATTATTTTGTTAGCTTATTTTGTATCAAAATTTCATCTCATCTCCTAGATTCACAGTTAAAGAGTTTCATGGACTGGCCCATCTTTCTTAGTAGCTTGATTCCCAATATTCACACCTATATTTTCAAATCTTTCCAGTTAGAGGGGTCTCTAAGTCCCTCTGATTGTCCATTCTTAAGTCTCAAGCCTGAATCCAAAGTCTCTCTAGGCTTCCAACTCACTGAACCTCCATATATGAGACATCCATATTATCCCTATCTCCTGCCCAAACACAGAAGAGACCTCAAATTCGTTTGTAGTTGTTATTGGTGGTGGTGTTTGGTTGGTTGGTTTTAATTAATTACACTACTCTCCAGTCAACTTTTATCTCTAGAGCTCATCTCATAATTCATTTTATGAATTTTGGGTATAGAGTGTATATGTAGATTAAATTTTTCCCTGTATTATTACTTAGTTTCCAACATTAGCATTCAGGAAAAGAACTAGCTGGTTCTCATTTCCAAGTGTCTTTTCTACCGAAACTCTCTCGTTTGTGCTCTCCTACTGGCCACTAGTACACCGACTTGGTCATCCTTGATTTAGCTTATTTCATTGATCCTACATCTTGTTAATATCATAACACAACTGCTCTGTTGCTTTATGAATTCCACAGCAGTAGAGATTTTTTTCTGGCCTTGCAAATTGAAACTTTAATGGCAAGCTTTTCCTGTTCCTGCCCCGCCAATGTGTTTTTTGACAAGGCACAGGGATTTTTTTTTCCCAAATCCTCTCTGCAAGACCACTGCCAATAATTAGGCCATAATAACATGTCCAGGATTCAGACAGTAACATTAGTGGTGGTGTTAAGAATTCTCTCAAAAGTCATGTGTATTTGTATAATATGTAGTACATATTTGGTTGTGTATATCATTGCTGCTCATCAAGAAGGCTAACCTAAAATGAGCTGAGCACCATAGTTTACTAGAAAATGTGACTGGAATACAAATAAGAATGCATAACTAGCCAAGAGTGCAGTGTTTAGAAAAGCTGTCATGGAGTCAGTCCTGCAAGGGCTGATGTCCTGATTCTGCCCGTTCCCAGCTATGTGACATTGGACAAGGTGCTTCATCTCTCTGAAACACACTTTTCCTCCTTTGTGAAATGGGAATTTCATTTGTATTACCAAAAGACAGAAGCAGTAATTCTCTGAATCTACTGATTCTGAAATACTTCCATGGTTCAGGAGTAACCACCTTCTCTCTAAGCTTAGAGGCACTTCTAGAATGAGCTAAGTACTTTGCATATTCTGAAGTATGGAACATATTTTTACTAAGAAATATAATCAACATTTTTAAGTTCACCTAACAGATAAGAATAGAAGGGAACAGGTTGGGGAAGGATGGAGGGAGAGAGGGCACTGGGAGAGACAAGTGGAATCTTGGGGCATCTCTAGGTTGAGCTAGAAACCTAGTGCAATGAAAAATCCCAGAAATCTATGAGGGTGACCCTACTTAAGATTTCTAGCAATGGGGGATACAGAGCCTATGCTGGCCATCTCCTGCAACCAGACAACACTTCCAGTACAGGAATTGGGATACAAATCCAGGTATAAAACCTTTGACCTACAACTTATCTGCCTACAAGATGTGCTGGGGTAAGGTGGCAAAGAAATTGTGGGAGTGACCAACCAATGACAGACCCAGCTTAAAAACTGTACCATGAGAGGGACCTCACCCCTGATAGTCAGAACCCAGAGGCAGGACAGCTCAGAGACCTAGGTTAGAAACAAACACAAACTGGAGAAGGAGGAGGAGGAGGACGAGAAGAAGAAGGAAGAAGGAAGAGGAGAAGGGGGAGAAGAAGAAGAAGAAGAAGAAGAAGAAGAAGAAGAAGAAGAAGAAGAAGAAGAAGAAGAGGAGGAGGAGGAGGAGGAGGAGGAGGAGGAGGAGGAGGAGGAGGAGGAGGAGGACGAGGAGGAGGAGGAGGAAGAAGAGGAGGAAGAAGAAGAAGAAGAAGAAGAAGAAGAAGAAGAAGAAGAAGAAGAAGAAGAAGAAGAAGAAGAAGAAGAAGGTGGTCAATTAAATAATTCCTATTGATATTCTGCTATACTCACAGAGTAGTACCTAGCCCAACTGTCATCAGAGATTCTTCACCCAGAAACTGAGGAAAACTGATGCAGAGACCCATTAACTATTGGGGCACGCTCAGGGAATCCTGTGGAAGAGGGGGAAGAAGGCTTGTAGGAGCCAGTGGGGTCAAGAACACAACAAGAAAACTCACATACTCAACTAAGTGACTCAACTCACACAAAGTGGCACATTGAGACTGAACCAATAACCAGAGAGCCTGCACAGAACTGACCTAGGCCCTCTACACATATGTTACAGTTAGTGTAACTTGGCCTTTTTGTGGAAATCCTAATACTGGGGATAGGGGCCATCTCTGTTGCCTATTTTTGGGACCCTTTTCTCCTATCAGATTGCCTCATTCAGCCTTAATAAGAGAAGAGGTGCCTAGTCTCACTGCAACTTGATATGCCATGGCTGGCCGATGGCCATGAGAGACCTGTCATTTTCTGAAGAGAAACAGGGAAAAGGAGTGGATGGAGTGAGGGAAGGGCACTGAGAGGAGGGAGGAGAAACTGCAGTTGTTATATTAAAAAAAATGAGAAACCATAAAAAATTAAGTTCCTTTAACAGAATTAGAAAAAAGAATCTGGTCTCTAGATGACAGTCACATTCCAGTGGTACCTGACTTCCCTAAGAACACACTGTCACTGCCTGCACAGAATCCTTGGGCTCCAGAGGAATTTGCTCTAGATACAACAGTGGAGTCCAGCGTCAAAGGTCAAAGAAACTCACATTTAAGTGTTGTAGGATTTTTGATCACATTGTGAACCCTGAGATTTCATCGCTTACAGGAGGAACCTGCTTTTAGTTGTGGTGTAGCTCATCCCATGCATACATCCTCAGTCCAAGATCTTTCTGCTTGAATATTGTAAACATAATTAAATAAAATCAACAATATGTTGAGAGATGGAGCAAGCAGCCAGTTGACAGGAAAAGCCATATAGAGAGTAGGAGGAAGTCAGGAGCACAGAGAGAGGAATACACAGGAAGTAGAGAGGAGGGACATCCAGTTGGAGGAGATTTTGTTTCAGATGGTATAAGAGAAAGCCTTCTTTCTGGGATGACAGTGGAGGATGAACCAGCCTGATGTTTTCTCTGCCTCTTTGAGCTAGCAGGTTTTCACCCCAGCACCTGGCTCCCAAGTCTTTAAAAATAAAATAGAATAAAATTAAATAAAATAAAATAGAATGAATTAGATTAAAAACAACAGATAAGTACCAGTACTATACCTGAAGAATGTGTATCTTAGGCTTATAAGAACAAATCAATAAACCACCCAAACACACACACACACACACACACACACACACACACACACACACCAGCAGATCTTCTGGAATATTGCTTCACTAAAATCAAAAAATTTTATTGATTTTTATTGAGCTCTACAAATTTAACCAAATAACTGAACCAGGTATCAAAAACCTTCAAGATGCCAATGACAGTCCTATCTTTCAACAAAGAACAGAAGCCAGGTATAAAACATCCATTCAAACACTCTACTATCTGAGACTGTTTCCCAGCATTCTCTCAGGTCACTGGTTCCCACACAGAATTGACTCAGATAAGCTCCAAACAACCAGGCAGTATTGAGTGGAAGCCTGGAGACACCAATACAATATCCTCAGGTCTCTACCAGCTTTCCACTGACTGAAAACTCAACAGAACCACACAATAAAGCACCTTGATTATTCATTTCGACAAACCCAAGTGGTTTTCCAGGATTATAACATGATAGCTCCATTAGTGGTGCTAATCTGCAAGCGTGGTAAAGGCTCCTGTTTTATATCATTTATACATTAAAATACCAAGGAAACATTTGTGCATGCTATATACTCTCAGAGGTGTAAACCTTCAGCCACTACAATTCCTAAAAGTAATTCCGAGCTAACTAGAACAGCTCTTATCTACTGAAGGTTCATTTTGGATCAAGGACTTGCCAGGCATTGTACATGTATCCCTTTATTTGCCCCTCAAACAATGTAATGAATTAGGTATTAATTTTTATCACCATTTATAAAATGAGGAACACCACGATAGTAAGCAATGGAGTTGTAATTCAAAGGCAATTAATGTCAAAGCCTGTCCAAATAGTACCCTACCTATAAGCAGTATATGCAGGTCATGCATCATACTGCGACCTAATGATAATACATTTAAAGAAATTCGGTGAACAGCATCTGGAATACTAAATCTTGGGTTTGCAGATTTAGCTGCTGTGAAAGCACCATATTTAAACCGGGGAGGAAGTAGCAACCTGAAGCTTGTTTCAAGTGCAGCATGAAAAGTGAACGAAACGTGATGAAGAGAATGGGCCTAGATATGATGGCTTATAGCTGATATAGAAGAAATTGGGAGTCTGAGGCAGGAGGATTGCCACCAGTTAAAGACTGGCCTGGGTTGCACAGAAAGTTCTAGGTCAAGTGTTGGGCTATGGTAAGACCCAACTTTGCACAACATAAACCAAAACGAAACAGGGCCAGGAGGAATGGCTCAGTGTGTGTTGTGGTTTGAATGTGAAATGTCTCTCACAGACTCATCTTTTTAAACCCCTGACACCTAGCCAGGGGTGCTGTTTGGAAAGGTTGTGGAACATTTAAAAGTCAAAGCCTCACTGGAGGAGGTGGGTCACTGGGAGCAGGCCTTGAGTCACTGGTTCCATGCTTTTTAAAATTTATGTTACTGAATTAATCATTTTATCTTTTATTTCAAATTAAATGTTATGTCTTTAATGTTTACTGTTTGGCTTCACTAAGAATGATTATTATTTTTAAATTTTTCTACTTTATGCACATTTCTTTTACCTTGGTCTTACTCTCATTTTTATTTGACCTAAAACTTAATTTTACTTTAATTGTCTGAGCACATATTTACCTTTCTACCCTTCTTTATCATACTGTGTCTTCTTTTTCTTTATTTTGATAATGGCTATCAAGTATGTGGCCATGAAAGAAGTAGCAATAACAGCAGACTTTGACAAAACTGTCTGAAGACCAGCCCTAGACTTTCTTGCTCCTACCTGTGTCAGTGTGCAACCTATTACTTCAACAAAATACCTTAAATAAACATCTTATAAAGGAGGGGTTGTTCATTGGCCCACAATTTCAAAGGTTCCAGTCCATGATCACTTTGTGTTGGGAGAGGATGCTTGTTCATTTCCCGACTGCCCGGACTCCCCAAGTAATCACACAGAAACTGTATTAATTAAATCACTGCTTGGCCTATTAGCTCTAGTTTCTTATTGGCCAGCTCTTACATCTTAATTTAACCCATTTCTATTATTTTTTTATTTTATCACGGGGCTGTGGTAAGGTTCTAGCTGGCAGCTTGTGTCTTTCCCCTCTGGCGGCTCCATGGCGTCTCTCTGACTCTGCCTTCTTCCTCTCAGCATTCAGTTCAGTCTACTCCGCCTAGCTCTATTCTACCCTAGCACAGGCCAAAGCAGCATCTTTATTCATTAACCAATAAAAGCAACACATCAACAGAAGGACTTTCCACACCAACTTTGTTGCTTTGGGACTTTGCTGATGCAATGTTTCAAGGCAAATGTGTGCAATAGAAGAGACTCATTCATAAATAATGGCCAAGAAGCCAGAAAAGGTCCCAGGTCCCAATATCCCCTTCAGAGTTCTGTCTCCAATGGCTTCATTTGCTTCTATTGGCTCCACATGTTAAAGGTTCTGCCACCCCTATTGTCATTACAATTACTAACCTATACTAAACTACTCCTAAATCCTGCTTTCTCAAACTCTGTCAGCCTGACCTCCCAGGGTGTTTGGTCTTAAAAGCCTCATCATAGGAGTCCCTGCTCCAAATCCAGGATTGTCTCTCTCTCAAAGGCTCTAATAATCCCTGTAAAGTTATCATCTTAATTTTCAAAACTGGAATTGCTTTCTAACCTCACAGAGTATTTGGGCCTTCGAAAGGAGCTGTGTGGTCTTAAGCCATGGGATCAGTTAAAATTTGTGGAACCATTGACAATAGTGCCAAAACCAAAGGAAATTAAATCAAACCTTAGGAAGGAAGCAGGTGTATGCTCTGGTGAAAAAGATTTCTTAGAGGTTAAAATTACACAGCTGTCCTTACAAGCCAAAGCTTTTCATTTTTATTTTTTTTCACAATTTTGAGTGATAAGACTTTACCTTCAAATAGTACACTGCTGCATAGTGTAAAAACCTTACAGTTTTATATTCTGAATTTCTTCCTCTTTATTGACAAACTGCTGTCATAGACATTTTTATTCTTATTAATACCTTACTATGTTTGCCTCAGATATTTATCTCCTATAACAAGCAAAAGTTTACTTTTACTTATTCCATTTCCTCTGAAAGTTTTAATAGCTGCATCGTTCCCACTAGCTGTATTTTGATAAGCTAACGTACGACTTTTCCTTTTCCTTTTTTATGTATAATAAAACCAGATATCTTGGGGCTAGAGAGGTGGCTCAGCTGCTAAAAGCACTACTGCTCTTGTGAAGAGCCTTGGTTCAATTCCTAGCACCCACATAGTGGCTCACAACTATCTAACTCCAGTTCCAGGGCATCAGATGTCCTTTTCTGGCTTCTGTAGGCAATGCATGCACATGCACAAACCCACCTACAGACATACACATACGTAAAAAATAAACTTTACCAAAAGCACAGATAACTTACATAAGTTAGCAGTACAGAAGTCAGTTTTTCATACACCAGAAAGAACACACCAAGTATTTTACTAGGACATTTATAACCATCTGTTAAGGAATCGGGTGGCTTTGGGGTCAGCGCTTTCCTACTGTTTTTGTCAGCACACTACACCCCTTAGATCCTGGAACTGGAATCAAGTTTTGGGGTAAATGCTGGTTTGCTCGAACTATTTTTTTTTTTTTGCACATTTGCTCTGTCCCTGGTTTATGTCCTTCCCTGCCCTATGCTTCAGAAAATCTCTCCATGCTGTTTGAAGTCTCCAGTGCTATGCTGTTGTTACTACTCACTCTTAGCATTTATTAGCTTAGTAGCAGGGTATAATAGGAGGCTACTTGTTCATTCCCAGCTGCCCAGACCATGAAATAATCACCCAGAAACTATTTTATTTAAATCACTGCTTGGACAATCACTTAAGCATATTACTAGCTAGCTCTTTGGTTAACCCGTTTCTATTACTTTATGTTTTACCATGAGGCTCTGGTCTACTGGCAGGGTTCCAACTGGCAGCTCGCATCTTTCCCCTCTGACGGCTCTATGGCTCCATGATGTCTCTCTGACTCGTCCTTCTTTCTCTCAGCATTCACTTTAGTTTTCCCTGCCTACTTCTATTCTGTCCTCTGCAGGTCCAAGCCAGTTTCTTTATGAACCAATGGTATTCACAGCATACAGAGGGGAATCCCACATCAGTAGAGAGCTTACTTTCCCACTAATCTGATAAAAATTCAATTTTAGAATGCTATAGTGCTACACACCAGTAATCCTAGCAAACAGAAGGCGGAGGCAGTGGGATTTCTGTGAATTCAAGGTCATTCTGTTCTACATAGCAAGCTCTAGGACAGACAGAGCGATATAGTGAGATC
>JAQHUG010000042.1:9235580-9270056 GCA_028555095.1 Dicrostonyx torquatus | reverse complement strand
TCTAATCCTCATGCTCTACCCCAGAACGTACAAGTTATGTCAAAGCTGATCTTCAACAAACTAGTAAATCAATTCAGTAAAATTGCAAAACACAAAATCAACATATAAATATTAGTTACCTTTCTATACACTATACCAAACTATCCAAACAATAAAGTTTGACCTCCTAATATTAGCACCAAAACAATAAAAATACTTAGGAATCAATTTAACCAAGGAGATGAAATATCTAAATAACAAAGCATGAAATATTTATTCAAGAAACTGAAGACAGAGATAAGTGACTCCATGGATTAGAAGAATTAATATTTTTAAATTTCCACATTACCTAGAAAAATATAGAGATTCATTTTAATTCCTATCAAAATTTCAAAACATTTTTCACAAAAGTAGCAATAAAAAGTTCTAAGATTCCTATGGAAATCCAAAGGGCCCTAAACAGCTAAGACATCCTCAAGAAGAAAGCGGGAACTATTATTACTTGACTTTAAAGTATACTACAAAGTATGGCAACCTAAGCAAAATGGTACTGGCCACAAACCATGGGAAAGAAGGAAGTGCCCCAAAACGATCACACGTATTTCAGCTAAATGATATTCAACAAGGTCATGAAGAAAACACAGAAAGGATAATCTATTCAATAAATGGTGGTTTTTTTTAAAAAACAAAAACAAAAACTGGTATCTTCTTGCAAGAGAGAGAGAGATTGGACACAAATGCCCAAAAGAGAATACAGCAAGTGAAATCATGAAACTCCTGTAAGAACACGTGGCAGAAAATCTCTTTGACTTTATCTTTGCATTTTGATAACGATTTTCTAGCCATACCCCCAAAGAACACAGAGTAAGAGCAAATATGAGTAAAAAAACCTCCAACTAAAATACTCTGTATGCTAGAGAGAATCAACCAAATGAAAGGGAAGTAAAATGAAAAGGAAATAACATAATTGAAAAGCTTACATGTGATGATAGCCAGATACTAGGAATTCAGAACAGCTCAACAAGAGAAGAAACAACAGGCAGAAGAAACGTCTGTAAAAATAAATACATACATAATACATACATACATAATATTTTAAATACAAAAATGCAACAGGTCTATGAAGATGCAAGTAAAAACTACAATAAGATACCTCCTTACTTTTGTTAGGAAGCTTATTTTTAAAATAAGACAAAGATCCATGTTGGTAAAGATTCCCTGTTGGTGGGCAAGTGAACTGGTTCAGCTCTGTTATAGAAAATAATACAACCATCCTCAAAACACTAAACATGGAACTGCCTCATGACTTGGTATCACATCATCTATGGTCCTGCGCTCTCATCTTTGCCGGTCTCATCACCATCCTCCTATTGCTCCAATCTGAGCCCCTGCAATGCCCCCTCTCCTTGCCTTTGACTTCCATACATACATGCTGGCTCCGTGGAGTCTCTTTCCTGGCTTCTGGGACTGTTTGGCTACTTGTTATCCTTCAGATCTTACCCAGTCCTGTCTGTCAGAGGTCCCACTTGCAACAGCCATGATTCTGTCACTCACCTGAGGTCTAAAGGTTTCGATTTGTGAATCCCAAGCCCAGCTAAGGAGCTGAAAGAGAAGATGCCTTGGGGTCCTTTGATTATAGTTTAGAGAGAATTTTAAAAAAGCTGTGTAAGAACATTCAACATCCGATTAGCTTCAAGACTAAAAAAAAACAGAAATGAGGTTTTCTTGTTGGTGGTTTAGTTTGTGCTTTGCTTCATTTTCTTTGCTCCACGGGAGTAATCAACAGCTCCATTTACACCAATAAAATGTTCCCATCTGCCCTGCGGCATTATGAACAATAAAGATACACACAGTATTTTCTGTGTCATAAGTTTCTCCAAAACACTTTTATTAAATCCTCTGAAGATGGCATAATCATGGACATTGCCCCCAAAATGAATTGGAATTTGTCAGAAACGATAGATAATTCAGACAAGGAAATCTATCTATATGTCTAGTTAACTACTACATGATGACATTTACCTATGGAGACAACATACCACATACACACACCACAAACACGTGCACACATACATACATTGAATCAAAAATCTTTGTTCTGTTTGGATCATTAAGAATTGCTTAGGGAGACCATAGTGAACTTCAGGGGGAAAGAGCAGTTGCCCTTCTGAGCTTCTCCCTTTGTCCTGAGCTCATACCATGGGGGAAGGAAGTGCTGAGACTGCTTTCCTTCAGACCTTAGCAGATAGGTGCTCAGCGTCCAGCAAGTGCTCATGTAGGGGACATTAAAAGGCAGCAACCTGTCCTGGCCTTGCAAATTGCGCCTCCAAAACCAGTATGAATGGCCTTCTACTCAGGAAAGCTAAAGAAAAAGTGAAAAGCGAAACTCAAAGATTAATTTTCCATGTGTGTCCCCATTCACAACAGATGGCCTCCACACCAGCAAACTTGTGCGTTTGGTGATCTCCAGATGGGCAAATAAAATGCCATTTTGATCTGACTGTAACTTTGGAAGGGGGTGAGGGTGTGACGATCAAACAAAAGGAAAATGCATTTTCTTAAGCACAGTCTATACTGAAAGAATAAACATTAAGGCTCCACACATGGGAATGTAGTAGTTCACTGTGACATGAAGCTTATCTCTCTCGTGCCTTTCAGAAAGAACTACATACATAACTGTGGAACAGCCTTGGTAGGTTATGTGTGAAAGAATATGCTACTGGGTAAGTGAGTAAAACCTAGTTGGTGAATCTAACAAGACACTTTCAGGTGGATTGGGAAAATAACCCATTTATATAGTTTCATTGAACATTAAAATTCATGACTGTCTTTCTATGTAAAATCATCTTTTTCCTTTTCTCTCTACCAGCAATCAATTTTCCCTATTATTTTTAAATGGTTCCTTCCTGTTTTGTTTTTACAGTTAAAGCCACAGCCATATTATCTGGTGCCTCTTTGATTTACAGGGCCCAGTGAACAATTGATGTCTTGCCTTTGATTTGGTGTTTCATTCTGCTTCCCACCTGCATCAGCCTCCAGTGTTCACCTCAGTTATGTGACACTCCCATCACCACCACTCATGTGAACTCATGTGTGTGCACACACACACATGCACATGCGAGCTCGCACACACACACACGCACATGCACACACATACACAATATTTTATTTCAGCGAGTGTTCCAGGACTAAAGCCCAGGACCTTGACAACAGATTTAGCTATCCATCTGGAAGACTAATGTTCTGGGTAACCTTAAATCCTAAACGGTAACTGTTCTGCCTTGAAGTGAGAACAGTGACAATACATGTTTTTGATTGTGTACTTACGTTTAAGTATCACAGGCTTTGTATTTAAACATCTAGTTGGTGGCTACATCTTTAAATGAAACAACCTGGCCCGGTGTGAAACTTTTGGTCAATTATTTGTTCATAATGATTTAAAGATATTTGTGTTATACATGAAACTCTAAATGTTTAGAATTTGGTTGCGTCTGGCAGCTACAGTAGAGCACAATGAGGTAGACAAATGGATATCTATATAACAGTTTAATGAGGAGTGGTGTCATGTATAGACGTCCATCAGCTCTGGAGTCTTAAGTCCAGGATCTAAGGACCTGAACAGTGGCTTTTGCTCTGGCCAGCTACGGCTTCTCACAACCCAAATGTCCACATAAATCCAAAAGAGAAAATAATAGTATGCGCAATGTATCAAGTTGCCTAAGAGTTAAATGAGACACTCATGTGAGATTTTTTACACAGTTCAACATGGGCTTCCACAACACACCTTATGAGCCTGTTTCTTGCCAGTTCATCTTTCTTTACAGACACCCAGAAGATTGGGCTCTGGCTTCGTCACAGCAGACAAGGATGAAAGAAACTGATCACAGGTACTTCATCATGCCTTGGTTTCCTAGGATGATAAAGGCTCGCTTGCCACACTCTCCCACGAACCCTACATTTCGGCTTCATAAAACATTGTATTCTTAAAGCATATCATCTGTTCCTTAGACTGTCTAATTCCATTCCACTCTCTCACCTTTGGCACTGTCCCCCTTTCCACAAGTTCAGGAACTTGCAAGTCCTGGTGACTTTCCAGCAAGTAACCATGTGTACAAAGGTCACCTGGCTCTGACACCCATCACCAGGATTGACATGGCTGCTTTTGGCTGTCTGCACCCGCTTCTCCTTTACTTTATCACCTGCTAGTATTCCTTCCTAAAAACCCTACTTCAGTCAGAGTAGCAGCTTCTGCTGGAAAACAATAAGCACCCTTCAGTTGATGGCAGAAAGAGGAGTATGTGTGAATGAGCTCTGACAATAAGTTTTTAACACAAGGAGCTGCCTGTCCCACCATAACACAAGCTATTTGCAAACAGTCAAATCTGCAAACATTGTCAAGCTCTTCCAGCCCACTGAGAATCCACTATCCTCACAGCAATCGGGGTTTCTCTCGCTGTTTGCCACATCCCACTACACACATCTCTTGCTCCAGAGAGCCTTTGGAGCATCCGAAGAATTCTACAGGAACTCATGGCTGAAGACAGTGGAAGAAGTATCACCTGGTGTTGGTTCAAGCTCTTGAGTCTACACACCGTTTCACCCATTTCTTCGCCTACTAAGGGAAGATGAGCACAGTTAAGGCAGGGCTGCCATGGTTGCTGTGGTGTGTGTGAGGTGAGAACTTGGTGTAAAGCATGAGGGATTTCTAGAGATCAGTTCCTTTTCCACACCCCACTCCTGGACTACTCAGCTTTTCTTCCCAAGCCTGTGACAAGTGAGGAGGCAGTTACGAATGTCCAGCCTCTCCCTCACATGCACACTCTTACCCTAGAGATCAAGTTAATTTCCTGAAAGCAAATCCCAGTGAGGCTGAAACGACATGCCACGAGCGTCCTGCTGAGAAAGGGTCTTTTCTCTCCGCAGATAAATAAGTAAAATTTCAGGAATATCTTAGGGAAGAGTTGAGAACAACTTATGAAGAGTTTCCAAGAATTTCACACAAAACCCTGGAGTGTCATAACAGGAACTGAATGGTGTGCTCCCTCTCAAAGAGTGGGACCCAGACTTCTGAGAGAGGATAGGTGCCTCCCACTTTCCCTTCCACTTTTGTTCTTTTCCTTCTGTGATGACCCTGCTTCTTAGAAGTATAGGGCAGGTTTGGAATCCAGTTGCATTCCATAAGCCTGCGTTGATGTTCCGTTTTGTAACTAGTAAACATCTCACCTGGAAACTCTAAATGCTTGGTCTTACCAGAGCCCAAACAACTCTGAACTCTGCATATAGTCTATCTTAATAGTCAGAGATAGTTTCTTAATGGCAAAGAGTCTTTAGGCATAAAAGTTTGCAGTGACTCTTTCCATGGCTGACTATGCTTTTTCCAGTTATAGGCACCCACAAGTAATGATGGGACTGCAAATCCCTGCACTGAACAACACCTGCTGCTGAGTCTGTAAGAGTCTCAAATGGACAAACATTAAGTCACCATATCTGAACATCTTATGCTTTCCTACTATTTCGTGAATTCTCTAACATTTACATAGGGATTCTGAATGAAAGATAGTTTCATTAAAAACTCAGGATAGGGACTAGAGAGGTGGTTCAGTGGTTATGAAACCTGGCTGTTTTCCCAGAGTGATGTGGGATTCCCCTCTGTATTCTGTGAATACCATTGGTTAATAAACTGCTTTGAGCCTATAGCAGAGCAGGGCAGAACAGAGCTAGGCAGGGAAGAAAACTAAACTGAATGCTGGGAGAAGGAAGACAGAGAAAGGGAGAAGCCATGTAGCCCCACCAGAGACAGATGCCAGAACTTTACCCAGTAAGCCACAGCCACATGACAATACACAGATTAATAGATATGAGTTAAATTAAGATGTAAGAGTTAGTCAGAAATATGTTTACGCTATTGGCCAAACAGGAATGCAAATAATATAATTTTGTGTGATTTTTTTTTCATGAGTCTGGGCAGCCGGTAAATGAGCAAGCAGCCTTCTACAACAAATTGGCACACCAACGTGGTTGACTAAATCCATGTAAAACCTGAGAAAGCTTAACAAATAATTCTAGACATAAGAGAACAGAGTTAAGCACTGCTTTTTGGTAGCCAGCATTTTGCTAGCAGTGTGCTGCAGCTCCTTCCTGATTAAGTGATAGCAGAAAAAAGCCATGCAGTTTTGAAAGCCATGCTGCCAGTACAAACTATGACAAGGTCTGGCTGTGAAGCATTTAAATGGGTTTTGTGAGCAACATGCTGCAACTGCTTAATGGCTCAACATAGACCCGCTGCATACTTGGAACTGAGGCAGTGTGTGTAGCTTGCAGAGATATTGAACATGCCTCCATCATGCTGGACCAGTTGGAGCAAGCAGGCAGGGTCCTGTTGGCCCTAGCCATGCCTGCTAAGTGTGTGTGTGTGTATGAATATATATATATACATATATATGTGTGTATATATATATATATATATATATATATATATATATATATATATATATATAGAGAGAGAGAGAGAGAGAGAGAGAGAGAGAGAGAGAGAGAGAGAGGGGTTCTGGTCAGAAAAGGATTACAGATATTCAATAGAGACAAATCTAGATGGAAAAGACCTCTAAATGGGTCACAGTGTTAGATAAATGTACATAGGCTTGGGAGAGAGAAGAAAAAGAGTATTAAGAGTTATAAAAAGAAATAAATAGTTTTAAAAACAAAACCAAGTCATTAAAGAAACAGAGTACAGACAGTCATAGAGTAAATGAGTCAATGTAATAAAATAAATATTAAAATGTAATAGAGTAAAAACAAGCTGCATAAAGATGGAATATATACAAAAAGTCTGGACTATGTATATTATTGTGTTTTCTTTGAATTTTTGACTGTAAAGGAGCTAAGTAACCAACATATATACTTTAAAGGTATCTTGTCTTCAAAATTTGGGTCTAAGGATATGTTGCTTTGGAAAAGAGGTTCTTCTTTGTTCCCATAGAACATGAGAACCTATGGATTTCTTCCACACTAATGTGGTTTGATGGATCAAGACTACCCAAAAGGTCTCTCTGAAACCCCTCAAAAAGAAAATACCTTGCTCAACAAAAAGTAGGAAGCAGTTTGGGGAAAACTATGCCCAAATTGTCAAATATTATAAATGTTTGTTTACATTTAAAGGGGAATAAGATATAGATATGGATACTTTGCATTGGTATGGATCTTGGTTTTTTGATACAAATTTAAGGTCAGTTTTGTTGTATATATTTCTTCTATTGATTAAGGTATTGTGTTTGTACATCTCAATTAAAAATTTAATGTATAATTAGGAAATGTAGGTTAATAGATAATCATCTATAATAGTCAAGCTTGTAGTCATGTTTGTTAGGTTTTCTAGATATATAGAGATATATTTCAGTTAGATGGGTATTCTTTAAATATTTCAAAGACTAAGGGAATATGGCATTTAAAATGTATTAAGAACTTAGGACTTTTCATGACAATGAGACATATCTGCTTCTGGCAGCATCAATCTACTTCAAGAGGATGATGGGCACCAAACAGGCTCCTTATGGAGTTGGTTAGCC
The DNA here is from genome assembly GCA_028555095.1 of Dicrostonyx torquatus. Taxonomy (NCBI): domain Eukaryota; kingdom Metazoa; phylum Chordata; class Mammalia; order Rodentia; family Cricetidae; genus Dicrostonyx; species Dicrostonyx torquatus. Next base: position 9,262,512 of record JAQHUG010000042.1, on the reverse strand, counting down.
ATTTGGGCAAGAAACTGCTTTGGCCTGGACTGCTTGATGCTATGCTGTAAGAACCGAACATACAGGACCCACAGAGACATAACTGCTGAATTTGACTAAAGGTGAGATGATCCTTCGGGTTTCCAGTTACATAAAAGAGTCTGCCTGACTTTGCCATTACAAGGCAGAGCAGATCTTCAAATTTCCTGCTTTGTGGAAAAGTCTGCCAAATACTATGGGCCTGAAGACGGATGCCCTAATGGTATAGAAGAACTTTGGGTGACTGTCCAGGTAGTGAGATGTCTCTGTCAATTCTAAAGTTTTAGAAGTTGCTTACAATGCACTTCCTGTTTACTTAAGTAATATTATATCCTTCTGGAGTCTTTGATGGAGTTGAAGAATAGATTGTTATAATTATAGTTTTTCTTAATTATGATAAAAGATATAGTAGATATAAATATTGCAACTGTAATTCTTGCTTGATAACTGTTTTGTTAAAGCCTTCCTTTTTATTTAAACAGAAAAGGGGAGGTGATGTGGGATTCTCCTCTGTATGCTGTGATTACCATTGATTAACAAAGAAACTGCTTTGGACCTATAACAAGGCAGAACTTAGCAAGGTGGAGAAAACTAAACTAAATGCTGGGGGGAAGAAGGTAGAGTCAAGGAGAAGCCATGTATCTCTGTCGGAAACAGATGTCAGAACTTTATCCAATAAGCCACAGCCTTGTGGTGATTCACAGATTAATAGAAATGGTTTAAATTAATATGTAAGAGCTAGCTTATAAGAAGTTAGAGTTAATAGGCCAAGCAGTTATTTAATTAATACAGTTTTGTGTGGTTATTTTGGGTCTGAACAGCTGGAACAAACAAGCAGCCTTCCTACAACACCAAAGGTTCCATTTCTAAAGTCCACATTGGAGGCTCACAATCATCTGGAACGCCAGTCCCAGGGGTCCAATGCCCTCTTCTGGCCTCTTCCGGAACTATACTCAGAGGGTGCACAGACATAGATGCAGATAAAACACCCATACACGCAAAGTAAAGAAATTCAAAGCCCAGAATATTGTCCTCTAAGTTTTTCCTCGCAGTTTCCTGAAACTCATAGCTATAGCAGCAGTGAGTTTCCCTGTAAGCAAAACTTAACTTGGTTTAATAGTCTGACCTATAGCTCAGACATTTTACTTTTGGAAGAGGACAATTATTGTCCCTGGCAATTATTTTCTTTTTCTACAAAAGATAACAGTGATAACATCCTTGAATTCCCTGATCTTGCAGCCACACAAATGTGGAGTTTATTATCTCATAAAAATATTATAGTTCTCTGTACATGTTCAGTGGATTAAAATGCAAAACTGTTGCTTGATTTTTATGATTAAGAAAAACCAAATATGTTTCCGTACATTTTAATCAGTGTATTAAAAGTGACAGCTGATCCTGCAGACTCTGAACTGGTCCTAGCTGGCTTGCAATTACAGCACGAGGCCCCTGTAAAAATCATTAAGAAAGTTTGAAAGCAAGTTCTCCTCAGACGTGATCAGTGGTGGCCTTAATATATGGCATCAATGACTTAAATGAGGAAATGACCAGAGACCCAATGTGTAGGTTTCCAGTTTCAGATGAGGGTTTTGCTTGCTCATATCAGGAAATGAACACAACTTTCATAATTGTTCTTCAGGAGGGGGACATCAGCCATTTCATTTAGTCCCAGGGGATTGAATTTCTTTAACACTTTGCCACTTTAGAATATGTTTCCCATCTGAATCTGATGATGCAATATTGGAAGAGAGATATGGTCAAATGACATTCCATAACAAACCGTAAAAGTTTATGGTGCACATAGTGGGATAATTGGCAGAATAGAAATTAAATCCTTCCTTATGGGTAGCTGATAAGATACAGTCTGTACACAAATCCTGGCATTTCCATCAGCCACTGGTGGCTACTTTAGATTGCACTTGTTTTATTCTTTTCATAGTGTGTTTTGTAATACCAGGAACAGGTTCTGCTATACTGAGAAAATGATAAAGGACCATATTTCTCCTACATCCATTTCCCACAGTAATCCTTTATCCTTTCCTTTTCTACTGGCCTTTGCCACCACATGCTATTGACAAATGATTTGCTGAAACCCAAAGCTGGTGGAAAGAAATGTTTTGTTTTTCTACCTAAGTCAGCATTCTTTTGGATAAAGTCCTTCAACAATATTAATTAAATCATTCATAGACAGTATTCTTTCTCCCAGTTTCCAGATTTTTCTAAAGCTCACACCTGTTTTTCTTCGGGTTCTGTGCCCCCATCAGCTTGTAAATCTTGCTGTATTTCCCACTATAGCTTCTTATGAAATAACACTTTTTTTCCCTCCCACAGAACTTTCACCCAACTGTTTTCAATAGTGGCAGTCAGGCCTGAAGTTGTCAATCAAAGAACAGCTTATCAGTCTGAGCTTTTTCTTTTTAAGGCTTTACTCGGTGACTTTTTAAACCTGTCAACACCCAGTTGATTTTAGCTCCAACAATAAAGTCACACTCTATCTCCTACATAGAAGCTTTAAGATTAAATTCTGATGTCCTGTACGTCATATTTACATAGTTAAAACTCATAAGAAGCAGCCCACAGGCAATAGGATGTAATAACTGTGCAACAGAGCCATTTCCTATCCTCCTTTTTTTCTCTCACACTGTGTTTTGTGTCGTTTATTGGATGTGAATGCTATGGAAATGAAAATAGTCTGGGGAAACCTGCTGGCTGGGGCTGGGTTTTAGAAGGTTCAGCTGGAGGAATGTCTAAGGTTATGCATGCTTGGCCACCTCTTGTGGCACAAAACAAGAACCTGGTCGACATTCCCTTCATTTCCAGGATGGGAGAAGATGCAATGCCACACATGCTGGCACTCACTCACTTTTAACATATCTAATCCTTCTAGTATTAAAAGAAAACATCAAACTTGTAGTCAAAAACCTTGGGGGACCAAGAGTTTTACAGTTTTAGGTTTTAAACTCCTTCAGAGGAGTTTAAACACAAAGCAACTCCTTCAGAGGATTTGTAAAAATTAGTGGTGGGTACACCTTGACTGTCAGATCCACCAGAGAACTTCCTACAGCCAACCGAGGGAGGAGTTTCTTGGCAACTCCATAGGTCTAGAAATTCAGGTGACATTTTAACAAGAACATGAAAAACCACTGTCTGTGATTGAATTTGAAGTCTCTGTCACATCCAAAGATTGAAAGAAAATAAAGCTTTAATGGGAAGACATTCTATATCCCATGGTGGGGAGACAATTTTACAGTTTTCTCACTTCAAGAGAAGCAGAATAAAATTCTTCTTCCAGTAGTATGACTTTGGAGGGAAAACACACACAAATCACAGACCATTTTAGAGTGACGTAACGCTCTGGGGGCAATCAGTGTCACTCATGCTAAAAACAAAATAGCTGCCTAATTCAACAACTGATTTTACTGCTCCGTTGGAAAACATTCGCATGGCCTTTTAAAACGAGCTGAGAGGTGGTGTCGCAACCATGTTGTCACAACAGTCATGTACAATGACAAGTCCTTGCCATCAGGTTCTTCTGTGGTCCTCATTATGTCCACTGAAGCAAGTGGAAAATAAAGAATGCTGGCACCCTTTGTGGGCTCTCAAAATCCATATCCTCCCAACAAAAATAAGGTTATTACGGTATTTCAGAGGCCAGAAAAGGTGTTGGATCCCTGCAACTGGGATGACTAGCAGTTGGGAGTCACCCAATGGTGGTGCTGACAACCAAACCTGGGCCTGCTACAAGAGCAGTAAATGATTTTAACCGTAGAGCCACCTTCAGCTCCCAGTACTCTTTTTCTCACTCAGCTACAGGAGAGTCAACTTTTTACTTGCCGAAGGTTTTCTCTAGCAGGTAAACTAGTGTTGCTAAGAACACACAGCTTTCTAAAAGCCCCATCCATAGACACCAAAGGGCGTGTCTGCGCACAGTCATTGGGCTCCCCACCCTCCGTCTCCCACACACTTGCACACCAGCATACACATAGCATGTGCAAGGAGACTTTTCCATCCAGACCTGAACAGTCTCATTTGCACCTCCTGGTCTGAGGACCCACTAGCAAAATTTGTTCTTTTGGGGGGGGACATTGTGTTTTTAATTGTTCTAAGTTGGCAAGAAAATATTTATACGATAAGAATTGATGGAGGCCATTAACTATCTAATCAATACCCTGACGAGTTAGAATTCTCTGCTGGCATCAGTGAGGAACACTATACTGGATATAGCTTAAATTTAATTTAAGAAGCATATTGTACATTTATGTGGAGATAGCTAACTTTCTGATCTAAGCCGAGCAGGAATGCTAGGATGACTAAATCCCCTAGTCAGAAAAGAGGCAAAGACAAGGATAGAATGGAAGTTATGATAAAAGGAGAAGAAGAGGAGGTGAAGGAGGGGAGGCGAGAAACTAGAGAATGTTTCTTCTTTTCCAGTTTTGAAAACATCACTGAGGAACTAACACAACGACAACCTGTTGTGCCATTTCCTCCAGTTTTCATTTCACAGACACAATTCATATACAAATTGATCAAAGAATAATTAGTTGTAGAAAAGTAAAAACTTAAGTCAGCTATATATTTTTGTCATTAAACATTGTGTGGAGTTGCAAACTTGGGCATGAGATTTTATGAAATGTTACCCGTCAGTATTATTAACACAATAAGACTATATATTAAGAGAATAATGCAATCCAGGAAGGGTAACATAACCTGTAATCCTGATAATCAAGAGGCTGAGGCAGGAGAACTGCTTGGGGTTTCAGCCCTTTCCGGCCTACATAGTGATTATCAGGCCATCCAGGGCTACATACTTAGGCCTTATCTAAAAAAAAGAGAAAATCCAACATAAACAAATCAAAATCCCACAAATACCATTAATTTGACAAAGATAGAAACATAAAAATAATACCTACCTCTCCTATGAAAGACCACCATCTTGTTGCTGCCTGACTCTCTTATTGGTGTAGTAAACTAAATGAAGCATATAGAATTGAATTTAGAAAGAACTGAAGTTATTCTGCAACACTGTAAATGCTGCTGAGTGTAAGGCACCAGGAGAATTCTGGGTATGTCCCTTAGGTCTTATGTCAAGTAAAAGAGAAGACCAAATTGGTCAAAAATCATCTGTTCCTTCAGTGGGTATCAAACGCAAGGACCAGACTTGGCTCTTAGGGTTCTCCTGGTAATTACAGAAGGAACGAACTCCATTTCGCATCTTCTGTTTGGTTATGAAGCACCATGTGACATCTTGGAGAGTTCTCAGAATATTTATGGGATCACAGAGGATTGGGACTCGAATGAGATAAGTCAAAGCCAGTTCTTACAGGACATGGCTATAAAGTAACAGAATTGCCTTTTGATTCAGCATTGTGTATCTTACATATGTAAATCAAGCATTAGTCCCCCTTGAAGTCAAACATGCTGAAGATACTACACTCATCCAATTGCTGTGTCAGAAACTTGACGTGATCTTTACTGAAAAAGAAAAAAAAAAAAAAAGACGTGAACACCACTTCTTGAGACTATATTTAAAATTTGTGAAGGAATAGTTATCCAACTTAAACACTGTGTAACCAAACTTGGGAGGATAATTTACTATGGTCATAAATAAAGGAACCCATACTGAGAAATTTTATGTTGTGATGCTTAATCATTGCTAACTCTTGATATCTATCTAATTGGCACCCTGCTAAGCACTTGGCACCCTTGACTTAACACTGTGATCCTACCTACTATCACAATGCCACCTACATTGTTTTGTTAATGTTTAAGAAACTGGGCCACAGGGAGTAAAATATATTTCACTGGCTCACATCACAATATCACAACTAATGATGATATAGCCAAGGGTTCCAGCCTTAAAATCGGGCTCCATGACCCTTGCTTTCATCCATCATGTTTTACTGTTGGGTTAGTTCTGAAATGAAGTCCTAGTCAAGCTCCGACCCAGTGAAACAGGAGGCTGTATTTAACATTTAGTCATTATTGAGGCACAACGTCCATAATGCACCCATTTGTGCTGATTTTAAGACTTAATATTTTTGGTTTAGTTAACCAATATAACCAATGATTGAGCCTTACCATCTTCCCAGCAAGTCAGTGTCAGTATAGCCTCCTAAAAGGAGCAGAGAAAAGTTTGTTCAACTCTTAAGTTTGAGGGTCTGCAACTTCCTGCATGAACACTTCTAAAGATCTGTTTGTTTGACTTTATGTATATATGTTTTTCCCGTGTGGATTTATATGTACCAAGTGCATGTAGGAGCCCATAGAAGTCAGAAGAGGAACATTGGCTCCTCTAGAATTGGAGTTAATGGGAAGTTATGAGACAACAGGTGGGTGCTGGAAACCAAACTCTGGCCTTCTGGAAGAGCTGAAAATACCTAACTTCTGAGACCCCATAAATCATGACAGGATTTATTTGGAGGTGTCATTCAGGGGCATTTGAAATATTCAAAAAAGGAGGGATTGTGGTATGGATGGATGAGCATGCTGGGTATGTCCCTTGGATCTTATGTTAAGTAAAAGAGTAGACCAGATTCTGTGTAAGAGCACAGACTTGAAATCCATGTGATCTACATATGATCTAGTCTACTAACCGGATGTGTGACTTGGGATAACTTGGTGTCTTCATCTGTAAAGTGGCCTTCCATGCCCACAGGGCATATTAGGATTGATGTAAGTACATTTAACCTAATTTTTGCATAATCCAGGCTGCATCTGTAAACCTTCAGTAAATGAGCCCCCATCTCTTTTCAACAGTATCCTTGGGTACACTGATGTGGGAGTGTTCTCCTGTATTTTGTATTACTCTTATTGGTTGAATAAAGAGCTGCCTGGCTTATAAAATGAGTCAGCCCTTAGGTGGGCAGAGTAGACAGAATGGAAGTTCTGGGAAGAGAGAAGGAAGTGAGCCAGACGCCACGAGCCACCGTCGCAGATGGATGCAGGTTAGACCTTTCTGGTACGTCACCACGTGGTGACTTACAGACCTTTATAATGGGTTAATTTATGAGGTGAGGGCTAGCCGGGAAAAGGCTAGTGATAATAAGCCAGGCAGAGTTTAAATGAACACCGTCCTCACGTGGTTATTTCGGGTGCAAGCAACCACTAGCTGAGCGGGCCAGCAGCTGGGGGCTTGGGAGCCTGGCGGCTGGGGAACACAACGTGCACCTCTCTCCCACCTAATTACAACAGTACACAAATAAAAACGAGCTTTCCTCCAGTTCACAGGCTCAGTTTCTGAGAGCATATTCAGGCACAGTTGTGATGTTCTAACGTACAGGCAGAGAGAAGGTTATTTTTACTGGTCTTGTTCATAATCCACCCCTGCTATTTTATTTGCCTAGAGTTTAGTGACTGCAGCAGGCATCAATTGGGCTCCAACTGATAGACAGTGCTCGCGGGGGTCCCACGAAGGGCTTGCAGCTGTTGAGAGAGCAATTGGATTAGTCAGCCAAGACCAGAAGCATCTGGTAAAACCGACATTCTTTTTTTTTTTTCACAAAATTGGCGTTTCTGTCAGAAATAATAATTCCCAGTCTTATTTTTTTTAAAGGAAATACTTTTTCTCAGTAGAGTAATGAGAATATTGGGTAGTTCTCTGAAAGTTTCTCTCTGAGAGAGACCCTTCCCACAAGCACAGTAAGAGTGAAAATGTTATGAACCTTGGTCTGTAGCACACAGCAAGAGGCAGAGAAACACGAGGTTCTCCTCCCAGGTGGATCCAAAGATGACTCACCAGAGAAGCTACAAAAATTTGACTAGTGATAAATGCGAATCAAGATACCTATCATATATCTTCAAATGTCATGCAACAGATGCCTCTGGGTATCTCTGAATTTGAACTTTCCCACTTTGCCCAATTCCCTTTGCCCTAAAGGGAGACCACGTCATCAATTGTGGTCAAGGAGTGGACCCAGATGGGGCGGGGTGGAAGGAAGTGGTACCTAGAACTATCCTGAGTCATTCCATTTCTAAGCATCCCTTGGGAGGTGGAATATCCAAGAGTATACTGCGGAAATTCTTTTTTACCTCAAACAACTTTGAAGTTTAAAGTCTGTAGACTAGGCTGGACTCAAACTCAGAAATCTGCCAGTCTCTGCCTCCTTAGTACTGGGATTAACCACCACCTGGCCTGGTTATAAAATGCAATTTTCAAGAAAAATATTCCTTAGAATATCTATTACTGAGACAGTCATGACAAAGAAATAGGCATGTATTTATTTTCCTCTCTGTGGGTATGATACTGCTTCCCTTATTTCTTTGGAGACGGGTCCTGTCATGTAAAGAACCTCTTCATAGATAAACACTATCATTTCAGAAGCACACAACTTTATAGGAAATAAGAAACTAAAAGATGAGACAAGTCATTAAAGGGAAAGAAAATAAAGATTGTTTCATCATTTACGGAAGAGCTCTTTGTCATGCTTTGAAAGCGTGTGACCTCAAACCATATCGGTGCGCTCATTTCTAAACTACAGAGAATGGGCGGAGTTATTTCTGAATGGGCAAAACAAACCGCTCCTCTGTGCATGGAGCAACTGCGAAGGGGCAGGCTGCGAGTTGTGGCTTGTGTTAACATTTTAATGGCCAATCCTGGTCATTTTCTTTAATGACTCCTGGATGAATTTCAGTCTGAAAAGTAATTTTTTCAATACATCTAGTTGCTATGTTAATATTTTTCACATTCTGAGGCTGAGGGTTTCATAGCATTTAAATTTTACTTTTCAGTAGATAGATAATTGACCCAAGATCATGGTGTCCCCTGTAAGAAAGGCATGGCACCCAGGTAAGTGCCAGGCACCTTCTCCTTGCTAAACTCTGTTGCATTCCCTGAAGGGAGAAACAATGAATGGAAGTACCTTTTACAACAATGCCTTACTTTGTTTCTTTTCATGAATGGTACATATAGTTCAGCTTTCCAAATAATCTCTTTCCTGAAACAAAACTGCCTTCCTTTCCTTTAAATTTATGGTCTTCTTTAAAGGGCTTGATTGTCAAGCTGAAAGTTCATTAAAGCCTTTTTTAAAAAAAAAACTTGATTAAAATAGGAAAATAGAAGAGTTGGAAAATTAGAAAAAAGCATTGGATTAGGTAAAGAAACCTAAATCTCAACAAGTATCTGGAAGGCAGAAATTTCTAGAAAGAACCCAATAGTAGTCATTCTTTGTATTTGTCATTCAACTGCTTTAGAAATTGCCTGTCCCAGCAGCAAAACTAAACACATTCATTTTATTTTTAAAGAACATGGGGTATGGCGTACACACTGTGCCGATATTAAAATCTTTAAGAGAACATGTTTTATTAAAAAAAAATTGTTAAATAAACCATCCTATAAACTGTATTTAAATGTCTGTATCTTAGAAATAAATACTGGAAGATCTTCCAAGTTAAAATTCATTTTTAACTAAGAATTAAATGAACAATCAGGACTTTTTTTTTCCAGTGCCTGCCCTTCCCCCTTGGTTGAATGAACCTACTTAAAGTTTAGAAAAATGTGTCATATTAAAAACAACCCTCCATCTCAGCTGCCACACAAAACACCCTCAGACCTCAGGAAACCACCAGGCTCATTCACCTTGACCTTTGGCCTCTCGCACATTCTAACATTCAGCTTTCTTCCCTCTGTCCATCTGCTGGAGCCATTAGCAAAGTTCATTTGCAAGGGCTCTCAGGAGTGAACCAGCTGTCATCAGCGCATTTCAGCTCTGCCTCCAGGTTCCACAGAATCATGTGTTTGCCCACAGGCCTCATTAAAAGCACGGAGGGGATGCAGAGCCATTTCAAAAGGCTCTGGGGGAGCAGACAGTCTTGTAGAAGGGTGGTCCAAAGGCCCTCAGACCAATCTGCTTCCTTACGGTTCTCTTTCCAGGCAACTGGGACATTTTTTTAGGGAGAGGCACAAGAAATGGGGGTGTTATGTGAGGTGAGTCTGCAAGGGACAGTGTGACAACCCCTCCTTTCCCAGGGAGTCCTAGAGATATAAAACCACGAAGACTGTTGTATGAGTTTCCATCGCTTGATTTGATTTAGGAAACAAATGAATCATTGCGCTCATGTCTTGATCTCACCACCAATAGAGCGGCGGAGGAAGAAATCCAAAGAAATGGCTGGATGCAAAGTCAGAATTATCAAGCCTACTGCCCAGAGGTTAATTGAGTTGTCTTTAACAAAGCACAAAAAAAAGCAGATGAAATCATCTCTACTTCCGTGCAGCAGAAAGGGTTAAAATACGAGGCTTCCAAGTGAGCAGGATATGAAATTTAAAGGTCCATTCTAAGGGCTAAGGCCAGGAAGCAATTAACACCAGGCAAAGCAGGAAAATTGGAGTGGGGATCAGGGCATTTGGGCTTCCATTTTTCATAAAAGCTGTATCCATATTTTTGGCTGGTCTCCTAAAATACCTTTCATTTCCCCTGACATCAACCCACTGAGACTGAGGTCAGACTGTCAAATCAGTCACAGTGATTGTTAACCAGGGCACACTCTGCTGAAGCCTGCCCATCAACGGAGTGATGAGACGCACAAATCAACTAAAGGTCTAAGCAGCTTCACTAGACCACCACGGGAAGAGCCGCTAAGTTGCCTCTGAGCTGATGCAGTCTGCTTCAAAGGCCGAATTAGCAGAGGCATTCTGCAAAGTGCCTCTGGAAGATACACTGTTCTTTTGTTGGTCAGTATCCATGGTTATAACTAAATATCAGACATGAATAACGTAAGGGAAGAAAAGATTCATTTCAGTTCATGGTTTCAGAAGTTTCACCCCATGACCACTTGGTTTCAGATTTCTGGACCTGTAGTGAGGCTGAGTGTCAAGGCATCAGTAACATGTGGCACAAGCCATCCAACTCAAAATAGCCAGAAGCAGAAAGAGGGAGCCAGAAAGGACCCAGAGCAAGATGAAGCCCCAAAAGGCACACCCCTTGTTGACATGCTCTCTCCAGTGAGTACTAACCTCCTAAACTTTTCATACACCCTATTATAGCAGCTGAGGGGCGCTGTAGCCATTTCATGAGCTTCTGGCAGGGGAGGGGTACCTTTCACAGCCAAACCATAACAGCTCTAATGAGCCAAGTCTCAGTCTCTTTCCGCCTCTCTTCATTTGTTGTTGTTGTTGTTGGTGGTGGTGGTTTTGGTTTTTCGAGACAGTTTCTCTGGACCCTGTCCTGGAACTAGCTCTGAAGACCAGGCTGGCTTCGAACTCACAGAGATCCTCCTGCCTCTGCCTCCCAATTGCTGGAATTAAAGGCATGCACCACCACACCCGGCTCTGCCTCTCTTCAATAGGCACATTTATATATTTACAGAACATGGCACCTTCTTCCAGTCACCAGGTACTGCAAATGAACATGTCTGTGCTTGCACGCAGAACACTTTCTCTGGGAAATCTTCTGTTTGCTCCGCATGTGTTTAATTTAAACTCAGTTGTGGTTCTCTGTGCTTGTACATCGCTTTTCTTGATGACCTAGTGGGGGAATCCTCAACAGGAAATTTCAAGGTTAGTGGGCAAAAGGAGTCTACAATAGACTGTTCTTTGCCTTTGGTCTGTCCTTAAAATCTGTGCCTTCTATGGATGTCTAAGATGACCTCAGAGAAAAGGCATGTGTTCTGCCCTCTGAGCCTTTTTGCTACTTCTGAGAGACTAAATGTACAAACTGGCGATGCTCAAATCCTACATTAAAAAGTAGAATTCCATCCCCCAGCCTACATCAGCCTGCCCAGAAGACTCACCCTCTCATCTTAATATGTTTCCAGAAGCCAGGCTGTCCACCATAAGTCAGGCTTATAGGAAGTCAAGCCGCAGCAGGAGGAACAATCCAGAAGCCAAGCAGCACCCTCCGTAACTATCGGCTCCAAACGACTAGGATTAGCTTCCCTATCTGGGCCCCATTTGTATCTTAGAACCTGCTAGTGACGCTAACTATCCATTGCTCTCAATCATCTAGAATGTCCAGGTTCAAGACAGCCTGTCCCTACAGCTTCTCCACACAAACCACTGCCAACCAGGGCTTACTTAAAGCTTTTTCTTTCCCCATTGCAAGTTTTTCCTTCTCTGTCTGCCTCTAAGTCTCTATAAAAAACGCACGCCATTAGATAGCTTATTACCACAGCAAGCTCTGGAGAAACGGCTTCTGTTTATTCTCACCTGATTTTTCTTGTTCATTCCACTCTCCAAAGAGAAGCAGCCGTGAATCTGAGACTCCAACTGGTGTCTTGGTTGAAGAAAAAAACAAAAAAAAAACAAAAAACAAAACTCCAGTCTTTTGTGGCACAAGTGGTAAAAATTTAGTAAGATCTCAACCTTCGTTTGGATTTCTATTGCTGTGATGCAATATCATGATCAAAACCAACTTGGCAGGGGAGAAGGGTTTATTTTTAACTTACGCTTCCAGGTTATACTCCATCACAGAGGGGAGTCCAGGGAGTTTAAGTACCTCATACCCTAGGCCCCCAGGAGACAATCTCAGGTCAAAGAACCTGAGCTAGAAACAGCACTGGAAGGAGGGAAAGCTCAGAAGGGCAGCTGGGGAGAGCAGGAGGGCTAGAAGCTAGCATCTAAAGCTGCTGGACATAGAAGGCTCAGCGTGGGCTAGGAGTGAAGGGAAGAGAAAGCCCCACTGGCCAGATTGACAGATAGGTTATTGCAGCTTTTCAAGTTTGTTTGTTTTGAGACGGTGTCTCCCTACTCAGTCTCTCAGTTCTTCTGTTCCGGCTTCCAGAATGCTGCCGCTACGGGCCTGCACCACCATGCCTGGTTTTCTGTTGCGTTTTTTACATTTTTATTTTAAGATTTATGTGTTACTTTCAGCGTATGTTCTTTTCCTGCGTCTGTGTATGTGAACCACACACGTGCCTGGTGTCCACACAAGTCAATTTTTCTGATGATCCCCATAGCTGATAGTTTGTGGAGCTACTTCATGGTAGCTTATTTTCTTGTATCTCTTAGAAATTTTTACTGAGCTATAATTTCCAATTACTTGGATCTTCATCTCAAGTTTTATTGTTCTCTTTTGTTTTGCTTGGCTTTCTTGGATTTGTTTGAAAATAGCTTTTTCAGCAAGGATTACCTGTATTTGTCCTCTCCGTCAAATGAGTATATTACAAACCCAGAGTCACTTCACATTACATGCTGGATATACCTTCTTTATAAACAAAATTGTTATAGCCAGTCAAATTTCTCCCTGCTCCCAGCACCAACCTTTGAGCCAACTGCCCTGCTGCCCCTTGAGAAGCAGGACACAGATGTGTTCATTTCCAGGTCAGCAGAGCATGGACTGTGTAGCTCATCACGATGGGTGAGCCCTAGGTTTTGTCACTGTCCTGGTTTGCTTCTGTCATTGTAATAAAACACAGCCAAAAGCAATACAGTTGGTCACTGAGCAAAGTCAGGGCAGGAGCCTGGGGCAAGACCTGAAGCAGAGACTGTGAGGGAGTGCTGCTTACTGGCTTGTTCTCCTATGACTCCCTCAATTTTACTTTCTTATGAAATTCAGGGCAGCATGCTGGGTGACACCACCCACAGTGGGCTGGGCCATCCCAACCATTGGGCAGGAAAATGCTCCACAGACTTGCCCATAGGCTGATCTCATGGGGGCGATTCCTCTGTTGCTCTCCCTCTTCCCAGGTAACTCTAGTTTGTGTCAAGTTGACATAAAAGTAACCAAGTAACCCACCTTAAAAACTGAAACACCAGTTAACTTGGGAACAGCCTTCAATCGCAAGCTATGCTCAGTTCTTGACTAATCACTCTTGACTCCTTCTTTCCCTCTTGTCTCCTTTGCAGGTGATAAACACATGACACAGTGAATCATAAGACTTACTCTGCATTTTAAGTTGCCAGCAGAAGGGTCTGTCAATATGTCTCCTCAACATTTGCGGACAGATGCACGGGGATCTGCTTTTGAGAATGGATGCCCTTGGCACCCTGCACTGTGGAATGTCTCTGGTACCTGCACTGTGCGATGTCCCTGGTACCCTGCACTGTCTGTTATCTTGGATGATGAGTGGGATCCATCTTGACACATCTTTGGATTATGGTCATGAACATGTTATCATCATTGTTTTATTGGGCTGATATTTATTAGTTGCCAGATGTGAGGTGAAGGAATTTGGCTAAATGCCATATTTTGATAACTAGTTCAAAGTGTGCTGGGATAGAGTATCTTTCTAAAACAAAGTGTTAGATTTGTGAAAATGTGGGAGGAAAATATACCTTAAGGATATGCAAATTGAGTCTAGAATATCGTGTAGCACTAAAAGAAAAGAATTGATTGCTCAAAGAAGAAAAATGAAGCATGATGAAAATGTGTCAAACCACCCTCACAGCCCAATCAGAAATTACCTGAGCAAGAAAGCTAAAATGTAGCATTGGATTAGAGCCAATGTGAGCAATAAACATGCATGCATACAAAGTGACACAAAGTGATGCTTGAAGAAATTCATGGAGAAAAATAATTCCAGATGATCCCCTGTAATTTACTTAGATTCATCTTCTTCAAGGACATGGAGCAAAAGTCCCCACTCCCCAGGATGACTTGCACATACCAGCGCCTTTTTGAAGAGTACTATGTCAAAGGTTGGGCAGGGGTTACTTTACAGTGAAGACACCTGACGCCTACCACTGCGTAGGAGATCAAAACTCATGTTGACTGTGTGTGTACCCTGGATACAATGATATAAGAAGGCTATTCTACCTCGGACTCTTTTTTCTCCTAAACCCGTAATCCTAATAACTTTGCAAGGAAACTATGAGATAAATCCCAGACAAGGGGTCTCCTGTACCAGGAAATGTTAAGGTCATGAGAAGCAAGGAAAGTCTGAGAAACTCTCAGACAGGGGGAGCTGTAGAGATATGATGATAAAGCAACATGGTGTCCAGAAGGGGTAAAGATCGAGAAACTGGAATAAAGGATTGACATTAATTAATAATAGCTAATAATATGTCAATACTGACTCACTAATTTTAGAAATGCACTGTACTTATGAAAGATGTTATTACTGCTAGAGGAAATGGCTGTGACATATGTGTTAAATCTGTATTACTTTTATAATACTCCTGTAACCTACAACTGTTCTGACATACAATATTAATCATACAAAAAAAAAAAGCAAAAGCCAGGCAGTGGTGGCACACACCTTTAATCCCAGCACTTAGGAGGCAGAGACAGCGGGTCTCCGTGAGTTCAAAAGCAGCCTGGTCTACAAGAGCTAGTTCCAGTACAGGCTCCAAAGCTTCAGAGGAACCCTATCTCGAAAATATAAATAAATAAAAAATAAAGAAAGAAAGAAAGAAAAGAAAAGAAAAGCAAAAAATCATTTGCTAACTCAATTATAGATTTGTCATTATAGAATTTAGATTTGTAATTAATTCAACAATAGATTTGAACTAATCATTCAAATTATTATCTTTAACTCATCTACGGAAATATATATGCAATATTAGATCCAAATTTTCTTTAATGCCTTACATATGAAAGCAAAAAATTAAAATTAGAAGACATTGATTCAAAAAGAATTTGTTTTCTTTGACATACATCAGCGTCCTCTGACTTCTCCTTCCACAAATCACGGCAGGAATGTGAATCTCCTGTCAATCAGAATGGTTGGGTGGAAAGGGACTTGAGGTGTCAGGAGAGAGAAGAGAGGGTACAGATGACATTATGAACATCAATAACCAATGGAAGTGACAGCCGACTCCAAGCCATGGATTGTCTACAATTTTAAATGTCACCTTATTTATTCTTCACAATGATTCTCTAATATAGGCTCTGTAACAATAATATGATAAGTTGGGTAGCAAATTGATAAGGTGAATTTGCTGCTTACTGCTCTGAGTGCTGAAGAGCCCAGGACCAAATCACCTTCCGATTCAGCAGCTGGTGAGGGCCTGCTGACCAGTCCACTAGGACATCTCCGACTCACAGTGTGCTCTCATTGTTGAATGCACGCAAGGTCTCTTTTTCTTTTACAAGATACTAATTCCATATTTGAGGGTGCCATGTCATTAACTCCTCCACTCATAATGTCATCACCCTAAGGAGTTGGGGCTTCAATATAGAAGCCTGGGGGTACACAAACACTCAAATCACTAGGGAGTAGATTTTTAATGACAAATTTAAAGACAAAGAAAAATTGCCCAAGATTCTACAACTAAGTGGTAAAGTCGAGCTTCAGTGAGGTTCCTGCATATGGAGGCTGCTAACTATGTTTCTGTCATTTACCAGCTCTGGACATTGGAAAAGCAAGGAAGCTCTCGGGGCTCAGAGGCAATTCTATAGACAGATTTTTCTTTGGACCACCAGCTCACAGAAAATAACACAGAGAATTATTATAAATTATGAAAGCTTGTCCTTAGCTTAGGCTTGTCCCACTAGCTCTTATAACTTAAATTAATCCATATTTTTAAAATCTATTTTCTTTTATGTGGCTTGGTTACTTTTACTCTGGACTTCCCATTTGGCTTTCTGGCTGGCAACTCAGACCTTTTTCTTTCCAGAGTTCTCTCTCTGCCCTGAAGTCCTGCCTAGCTATTGGCCATCAGTTCTTTATTAAACCAACCACAGAGGCACATCTTCACAAGGTGTAAAGGAATATTACACAATGCAATTTGAAGTAGATGCTTTTAACTTCCCTTTCAGTTCTGGTTTTCTTATGATTTTACTAAGGAACTATCTTTAAATTCCTTGTATTGAACATAAGAGCTAACCATTTGAAGGCACAGATTGATGAAGCTTTCAGAAACAGCCAAAGGAGGAGAAAAACAACAATATTAACCATAAGCTACTGCCTAATACTCCCAAACAAGACTTTGGTGGCGCTCAGAAGGATGAAATAAGGTTTCTATAGTTTTGCCCTGTTGTGCTGAAATCTGAAATCAAGGCACACATACCTACACACACAGACACAAACACACACACACACACCTCCAACTCCCAATTTTTCTCTAACTTTCCATCTGTAGTACAGTTTCTTGGGAAGGTAGTATAGAAGCAGGGCATGCTGCTGGGAGGCTCCTGTGATCCTGTCATCTTTGGGGATAGACTTCTGGAGCCTCACTCATATGTCCCTTTCTCCCAGTATACAATTTCTCCTTAAGCAGTATTCCTCACGCTGTGGCTTCAGACATAAGTTACAAATTTATTTTTCAATGATTGAATCTGATCAGAGCTCCTGTCTCGTATATTAGACTGTTTGGCATATCTACCTGGACATAACAAAAGCCAAACAGAATTTATGGTCTGGCCCCATGCTTCCTCCTTACACACACTATTCCCTTTCCCAGTGAATTACACCAGTGCCCACCCATTCAATTACTTAACTCAGAACCAGGGAGTCATCTTGGACAACTTCCATATTCCCACCTCTGTAAGCGTCAAGTCCTGTCTACCTTTATTTCTTGAAACTTCTTAACATTTGTCAGCTTTGCCCCTTTTTCCTTCATCTCTGGGCTATTTCAGTTGGATTTATCCTCTATTAAAATGGAGTTACAGATGGTTTTGAACTAGCATGTGGGTTCTGGGAATCAAACTTGGATCCTCTAGAAGAGTAGCCAATGCTCTTAACCACTGAGCCATCTCTCCAATCCCTGAATTTATCCTCCGGCTTCTTCCTTTTTGTATTGCCTCTTCTGGCATGTTTGTGGATGAAAGCTTTTCAGAATCAAATCTGACTTGCCATCTCATTCATTAAGGTCTTCCTCCCAAGGGTTTATAATAATGTTCTTTCCCACTAGACTCCATAGATTAACCCTTCAACCCCTGCCAGTTTCTCCAGCCACTGTCCAACTTTTCTTACCAGCTTCCCCTGGCCTTCATGAGCCCAGCGATATCTTTTCAGGATTCACTTATTTATTTAAACCCTGATCTTGGGCTGGAGAGATGGCTCAGCAGTTAAAGGCTAGGCTCACAACCAAAAATATAAACCCTGATCTTTTGTTGTTGCTGTTGCTGCTGCTGCTGAAATATGAGGGTTAGCACAAATGGAATTTTTCCTTAGTAAACATGGGTGCCAACTATTCTGTTGGCCGTGGTATGTCAGCCACTCTTGCGAGTGCTATTCAGAGAAAGAGCTGACTTCCCCATCTATATTAACTATCTTCTTCCCTGGAAGGAAGGCTTCTTTATCCTGTGCTTTTCATGATTCTTTCATTATCTTCTTTTTAGAATGTCTTTGTTCCCCAACTCCTATAAGAAATATTCCATGAAATCTCATGACGCACACAGCCTCCCAATCCATGCTTGAATGTTGACTAGCTTGCTTTAGTGAAGGTCTTGCGCAGGCAAACACAGCCCTGTTCTTCCAGAAAATTTTGTAGCAGTCTTATTTAACCTTTGACCCATAGAACCTCTTCATCCACTCTTTTCTGATAGTTCATGAACTTTTCATCAGGAAGAGGGTATGCTATAGACATCCCAGTTAGGGCTGAGCACTCCATAGTCAGTAATACTCTGCATTCAAAGCAGTTGTGAGTTTGAGTATTAACCACCATCTGTAGCATAGAGAAGCTTTTCCGATGAAGGATGAGGGCTGCACTAATCTGTGCCTATATGCTAGAGTGTCACATGTATGCATTTTAATCTAGGTGATGCATATAAAAATATGTGGTAGCTACACATACATGTACTAAATAATGAATATTTACACATACATACACCACAGGAAAAGGCAGAGAGAGAAATGCACATCTGGACACAACTTGACAAAAGCACACATAATTCCAAAGGTAATAGATAGATAGAGGATAGATAGATAGATAGATAGATAGATAGATACCAATGTAAAAGTAATCAGAGAAAAGAAGATACTTGAACTAAAGACACCCTAAAATGACATGGGATTCCCCTCTGTATGTTGTGACTGAGCCCTTAAATGGCTTCTGTGAGCAGTGTTACAAATTGCTTAATGGTGACACAGACTCGCTGCAACCCTGGATCTAGGGCTGAGAGAATGGTTTTCAGAGACAGTGAATATGCCTCTGCCATGTTGGACTGGGAGGAGCAAGCAGGCAGGACCGCAGAGTTGGTCATAGCCATGCCCACTTAGCATTTTAAAAAAAGGACTTCTTGTTCGGAAATTATTTCCGGTTCCCCATTAAGGCCGGATTCGGTTTAAAAAAAAAACTCTGAATGGGTCACAGTGTTGGATAAATGTGGGTAGGCTTGAGAGAGAGAGGAAAAAGAGTAAAGAGACAGTAAATGTAATATAAAAGAGTACAGACAGTCATAGATTAAAGAAGTAAAAATAATAAAATAAATATTAATTGTAGAAAAAGCAATAGAGTAAGAAGAATAAGCCACGTAAAGATGGAATACACACAGAGTCTGGATTACGTATATTATTGTGTTTTCTTTGCATTTTTTGACTGTGATTGAGCTAAGCACAGAGAGATATTTCATTGTACAGGTTGCTAAGCTAAACCAACATATATATTTTAGAGATATCTTGACTTCAAAATTTGAGTTTAAGGTTATGTTGCTTTGAAAAAGAGATTCTGCTTTTGTTTCCACAGAAGATGGGAAGCTACAAGATCCCCCAAGAGGTCTCCATGAACCCTAGAAATGCTTCACCCAATAAACATTAGAAAGTAGTTTGGAGAGAACCACACCCAAATTCCCAAGTATTGTTTATATATATTTATTTACATTTAAAGGGGGATATGCTATAGAGATGGATACTTTGCATTCGCATGGATCTTGGATTATTGACACAAATTTAAAATCAATTTTGTTATATATATTTATGCTCTTGATTAAGCTATTGTGTTTGTGTAGCTCATTTAAAAATATAATGTATAAATACAGGTTAATAGAGAATCATCTATAATAGTCAAGCTTGTAGTCATCTTAGTTACCTTTTCAAGATGTAAAGAAATGTATTTCAGATGGATAGATATTCTTCAGATCATTCAAAGACTAGAGAATATGATATTTAAAATGTTTTAAGAACTTAGGACTTTTCATGACAATGAGACACATCTGTTCCTGGCAGCACCAGTGTTCTTTAAGAGGATGATGGGCATTGAAGAGGCTACTTATAGAGTTGGTTAGCCATTTGGGCAAGAAACTGCTCTTGCCTGGACTGCTTGATGTTATGCTGTATAAACTGGACATGCAGGACCCACAGAAAAATGATTGCAGAATCATGTGAGACAGTCCTCAAGACATTCTGTAGAACACAGAAGAAAATTACTGACAGACTGCCAATATAGGCAAAACTGTCTTTGAAATTTCCTGCTTCATGGAAAAGTCTGCTGGACACTATGGGCCTGTAGGCCAAAGATGGATGCTCCAATGATACAGAAGAACTTTGGGTGACTGTCCAGGCAGCAAGATGTCTCTATCAATTCTAGAGTTCTGGAAGTTGCTTACAGTCCTTCTGGAGTCTCTGATGGAGTTGAAGAATATATAGTTATTGTTATAGTGTTCCTTAGTTATGATAAAAAAAATAAAGTAGATATAATTATTGTAACTGTAATTCTTGTTTAATACCTGTTTTGTTATATGTAATTTTACTATGTTAAAGTTAAAACCTTCCTTTTTAATTAAACAGAAATAGGGAGGTGATGTGGGATTCTCCTCTGTATGCTGTTAATATATTTTATTGGTATTAGTTAAAAAAGAAGCTGTTTTCAGCCAATGACTTAGCAGAATATAGCAAGGCTAGAGAAGATATATATATATAGAGAGAGAGAGAGTAGGTGGGGTCAGAGAAAAGCCATGTAGCTGCCACAGGAGACAGATGCCAGACACTGAAAAAAACCTTACCAGTAGGTCACAACCACATAGTGATACACAGATTAATAGAAATGGGTTAATTTAAAATATAAGAGATAGCTATAAATATGCTAGAGTCATTGGCTAAGCAATGTTGCAATTAATATAGTTTCAGTGTGATTATTTGGGGTCTGGGCAGATGGGAAATGAACAAGCAGCCTCCGACTACACTAAGAGGACTTACCAAAATCAAAGTAAGGCAGAGTAATGAGAAGGTTGCTAGGTTGTATCTTTGATATGCCAAGAAAGAAAAACTCAGCTTTGGGCATTCTAAGAACAGTATGTGAAGTCCTTCTTATACAAATAGAAATTGAGTTTTCCACCATTCACAGGATATTTCTTCGTGAAATTTAGGCAATGAAAAAGCAGTCAGAGATGAAAGACTTAAGATGCAAGAAAGAGGAAGACTGTACAAAAATAAACAAACAAAAAGCAAACCATTGAGTATCTGATCCTCATCCCTAATTAGGATGAAGTGAAGATAGACCTGAAAGTAAAGCCTGCGAAGTGTGCTAGGCAGGAAACCAACCATGGGATGCGTTAAATCTCTGCTGTTGCATATAGAAATATTGATTGAATATTGATTTGGAAACATTGGATATGTATGCTACAGTAGGGTGGTCATCCAGAATGTCCCTATAAATAGGAAACATAGCAAGCAGAAGTAGTCAACCAAGGAGCAAGAAAAGGATAGAAAGTATAGCAAAAAGATGAGGGCCTAATCCAGACTCTTCCAAGAATCAAAGACACATTGTTCTTTAATAAATAGAATATCTTCTATTTATTCTTAGACAATTTTATATATACAATGTATCTTGATCATATCTACTCTTAACTCCTCCTTTCCATTCTCCCAAGGGACCTCTGAATACATCCCTCTTCCTGTCTACTACTTTATTCCCCAGTCATATTATTTAGCTCAACTAACAATATCAGAAACAAAACTTAGTTAGGAACAATTTTAGCAAAAACACATGAGCG
The DNA here is from genome assembly GCA_028555095.1 of Dicrostonyx torquatus. Lineage (NCBI taxonomy): Eukaryota > Metazoa > Chordata > Mammalia > Rodentia > Cricetidae > Dicrostonyx > Dicrostonyx torquatus. The sequence goes on along the minus strand of JAQHUG010000042.1, from coordinate 9,240,745 downwards.
TTATAAAGATATTTATAAATACTTGTTGAAATTATATTAAGATTATAAATAATGAGTTACATGTGTGTGTTATTCAAGACATTATGAGTCCAGGACCAATTGCAATTAAATTGTAAAGATTATTGTCTTGCTACAAATTTTTCTTAGAGATGCCACCCAATATATAAAACATAAGAAATACATACACACATATAAATAGATAGATAGATAGATAGATAGATAGATAGATAGATAGATAGATGGTTGATCTTACTTCTACATAGTAGTCCATGGCTATTTCCTCTATAGTTAAAGTATTGTTAATATTTATAATATATATTTAATATTTCATAATTATTCATGTGTCATTTGTTTCATTGTAAATTGAGATTATACTGTATTAATTTATGGGATTAAAACTATTATAATATGTACATATAATAAGGAATTACTAATTACTATATCTATTATTTCAAGTTTTTAACATATCTTGTAACAAGAACATTTGAAATCTACTCCATTGGAATTTGAAATATATAATACACTTGTTATAGTCACCACACTATTTGCTCGACCTTATATGTGTATCCCACTGTCTGGTAGAAACCCTCTCATTGGCCATCATCCCCATGTCCTCATTGTTCCATCCCTGGTAACCACATTCTACCTGTTTTTTTAAATTCAATTATTTCAGATTCCTCATGTAAAGGAGATCCAGTTCTACTTGTCCTACTGCTGCTGGCTTGTTTCATTTGGTATAACATCCTCCAGGTTCATCCACACTGTTGCAAATGAAAAAATATTCTTCTTGTATATGGCTGAATAGTATTTCAATGCATATGCACACCACATCTTCTTTATCCGTTCATTTTTCAGATCCATTATCATCTCTTAGTATTCACAAAATCATTTATTTTATCAGATTCAAAAATTTCTAACTATAACAAGAAGTAGACAGAACACACATTTGTCCTCTAAATATCTGCTTGTTTCCCTTTTTATATTTCCCGTGTACTTTCTGTTATTTCTAGTCTGTTTAAACTTATTTTCAGAAATCACTTCCTGGGCTTTCCAGACATTAACCAATGTGATAACGTAGTCTTTCTAAATTCTCCTACCATGAAACACTTATATGTGCCCAAATAGTTAACAGCTTAGAGTAGCAAGTTTAAATTTGTTTATTTTGCTTTATGCATGTGTGCCTGCATGTAAGCATGTACACTATGTGCATATAGAAGTCTGCAGAAGGAAGTCAGAAAAGGCCTTGGATCCCCTAGAAGTATACAGTTATGAGCATGGATACTGGAAACTGAACCTGCGTCCTCTTCAAGGGCAGTAAGTACTCTTAGCTACTGTGCTATCTCTCCAGCACCAAGGATAGTAACTTAACAAGATGTTCTCTAATGCTATGAATTATTATTAACAGCATTACAGAAAGTTATTAACAAGTGATGCTGGCTGACTCTGATCTCTGGAACTGTCAACCACTGCTGTGGACAATTGGCGTATATCAACTCGAGAACCAAGAAAGTCCCCAGATCTCACAGTTCAGAACTTTAGAGTGGTGAAAAGAAAAGCAAGACAATGGTGCTGATGCAGCCATGTGAATATCTGAATATACATATGTGGACATGTGGGGATGTATTTATATACATATTTATGAAGATATGAATGTATAAATATACTTGCTTATGTTGGAGCTTTGCTTATGTTGAAAAATATCTTAAGTCACATTGAATCCAGCTTCTCTCCTGACCATGCCGGCTTAGTAACACCATGACTGTAGAGAGTGTCGCTTATTCTCTGATCACATGGCAGACTGGGACCCATTACTGCAGTTCACCCATAGCTCAGCATCAAGAGGATCATTTTGCTTAGCACCAGCCTGGGAAAAAGCTATCAACAGAACCACCATGTATCAAGGAACAAGCACCATTCAAGAGCAAAGGATCAAACTGCTTCTCCAGCTAAGCTAGACACACAACACGTCAGGTTTAAAGAGATGTTACTGTCACAAAGTCTAGGAGAAATCACAAGGCATAGTGCTAACAGCCCCCAGCAGCTAACACCTAAAATGGACACTCCCTCCACAGCAGACCTCTTGCTAAGTTCTATGCAGGTGCGGCAGCCTCTCCATAGGGAAGATTTTGAAAGCTGAGTTAAATAACTCATCCAAGGTTGGAATGGTCTAACTGAAAGAACTGAGGTTTGAGCACAAAATCATCTTTTGACAGCATTTACTAAAGACCTATTGTGTGCCAAGGCTTTATTGGGAATGGGAGTATCTAGAGGTGAGAAAGATGGGCAGATAATTCTCCTGATTTGTGTGATCTTTACTTTGGTACAGGGAAATTGGTATTAAAAATATAAATATGAAGATGTAAGTATATACATACATTTGTAATTATCTCAGCAAATACATAAAAGCAATGTACACCAATTCTGAGGCCGAGCCAGCATGGCCATCTGCATGCAAAGAGCAAAATGAGACACAGCCATGCACACCGTGAGTATTGCTGAGGCATTCAAAGGAACCAAGCCACAGAGAACAGGCGCTTTATTGTATCAAACAGCTGACAGAGCTGAAAATAGCAAGAGTCATTTCAATCATTCCATGGAAATTGTTAAGAGCAATATTTAAGAAAAAGAAAAAGATGCAAAATGGCCTTAAGGGACTCTGGTTCCCAAAAGGAGCATAGTGAAACCACACCAGCCTGCTTTGTTCATTTGTGCTCCTTACCCCTCCCAATCTGAAGTCCATCCAAGAGATGGGTAGGACCCAGATGATTCCGGTAAACTTTCCTGGCAGGTGAGGATGGAAAATGATCCAGCCACTGATGTTAAAGGAAGGCAGGCATTGGGAGGGAATCAGGAGAGGAAGCAAGAAGCCCAACATTTCCCCCAGTGCCCTCGTTTGTGGGAAACATCCACACTCCACAATGAATTCTTATTTCTTGCCAGTTACAGAGAGCCTTCACCCTGTCAATCAACATCACTTCAGTTGACTGCAAGACATGTGGATTTCATCAGGACTTCAATTATACACAGACTATGTAGGAAATAAGTGTTTGGGTTTCAAATAAATACGAGTGATGCTCTTGTAGAGTGTGACCCTACCACAGGGTGAGAAAGGGGAGATTTGGTCTACACTCTGCAGTGCTTCCATGGTTAAAAGTGACATCATGTGGACTACCGAGATGGCTGTGATTACAAGCACTGGCTGCTCTTGCAGAAGTCCTGGGGTTCAGTTCCCAGATCACAAGTGCTTCCTCCAACACCTGCAACTGGGTGGTGAGCACACATACACTCAGACTCTCACACATACACATTAAATAAGTAAGTCTTTTAAAAGTAATGACAACTGCAGCAATAAGCTTTATGATTAATATGAGCATAATTTCTGACTGTGATGTTCAAGTCGTGATTCAGGGCCAGTGGCCACCACTAGCATGTGCAGTATGAGGAGTGTGATGGCTGTCACCCCAGGCAGCGGAGTTTTAAATGAGAACTTCACCATATCTAAACTTAAGATTCTTTTCTAAATAGAATGCTAGATTGCTTTCAAGAAGAGCAAATTTCCTACAAGCAGCATTTTCTAGGTCATTCATGAGTCTACATACTTCCAAGGACGCAGCCATTCTCAGTTTAAAAGAAGCACTAGTCTTTAGGTCACAGCGTGTAAATGTATTGTTCATCTGCTAGATATCATAATAATCACTGAGCAAAAAACAATCTCTGTACTTGTAAATTGGTGATGGTAAGGACCCATTAAATAAATAACCAATACACTGGCACATAGTTAACAGGGAGCAATTGATATAATTAGTAAATTTGGGAAACTCCTTGGAACACACTTCCAGTCAGTATGGGCAAAGTTTATACTGTATCCCTTTATATATTTAAGCTAAATCTTTGAAATACTAAGATTTCTTAGTATTTTTAGTACTCTTCATCATTCCAGGGTTGAAAAAAAGTACCCCAACCCTTCCTGGGGGCACCAGAAAGGGGCCCTACTTCCTATAAAAAACAGTTTATGTAAAATTAAAATTTGTACCCCGTACTTTACAGTTCTATATACAACAACAGTAAAATTTATGCTAATATTGGTAAAAATAAACAAAAGTCAAAGATATATATAGAAAACAGCAAAAAGGCATAAATTTAATATAAAAACTTAAGTGAAGGACTCCAGGAATAGCTAGTGACATAAAACAATATCTCTATTTCCCCTTTCTCTGTTTCTACACAAGCATGTGTGTGTGTGTGTGTGTGTGTGTGTGTGTGTAAGCACCAAGACTGGGAATATACTGCAAGAAAATTGAAATGAAATTTTAAAGTGAAAAAGTAAAAAAATCATACTAAATAATTTATAACTTTGTTTAAAGCAAGGCTCTTCTGTGGGAATAAAATACTGGAGCTGGTCGGTGATGGTTCATCCCTCTAATCCCAGCACTCAGGAGACAGAGCCAGGATGATTTCTGTTGAGTTTCAGGCCACTCTGAACTACAGAGTATCAGTACAGTCAGGGCTACACAGAGAAATTCTGTCTTGAAAACCAAAACCAAACCAAACAAAAACTCAATGAATTGTGTCCAGGATCATTAGTCATATTGGACCACACATGTTCTGACCAATATTCAGAGAAAGGCAAGATGTCTTTGGGCTCTTTGCATTGGGTCTGGTGGTTCTTTGATGCATTAAACAAGTGCCATGATGCTGGAAAATGGAAACAAGAGCCGAGGAGCTTAAAAAAAGACAGTACTGTGTCTGTGAAGGAAACTACAGGGAGAGATGAGGCAGAGAACAGATGAAGACAGGGAACTAGAACAAGCTGGTTTTGTTGTTGTTGTTGTTGTTGTTGTTGCTTAGACAGCAGACTAAGAATTGGGTAGCCAACATGAGCATCTATGGTTAGGACTACCTACAGGAAGGCCACAGTGTTTTCTCCTTGTCCAGAAGAAGCAAATTCACATCACATGGACTACAACATTCAGAATGCCAAATAAGGCAAGAAAAAAAACCACTTTTCTGTGCCATACCACAGTGAATATGTTAAATATGCAAAGCAGGCAAAGAATAATAAGGGCTGCAAGAGAGAAGCACCACATTAATACACAAGCAAGCTGATTAGAGTAACAACAGATTTCTCAACAAAAATTCTAAAGGTCGACTGGAGGAGAAGGGCC
>JAQHUG010000042.1:9165459-9223857 GCA_028555095.1 Dicrostonyx torquatus | reverse complement strand
TACCAGCTCCCATAACTTATATTAACCCATTGTTCCCATCCATGCCAGGCACATGGCCGGTACCTTTTCTCAGTGAGGCAGCTTACATCCTGGTGGACTGGCAGGAGTCCGGGAAGAACTTCCTTCTTCCCTGTTCCCCTTGTGCCACCTCTACTTCCTGTCTGGTTTTCCCGCACCAGGGGCACTCTATTTTAGTCCTTCAAACAGAATATGCTTGGATTGCTTGTTGCTGTCCAAGACCCAAATAATTTTTTCCATTAAAAATCTATGGATTTATCTAAGTACTACTAGATTGAATATACATTCCTACTTTCTGCTCCTTCTTACATGCAAAACAAAACATTAATCTGGTCTCCTTACTTGTTCCTAACATGAAAGGCATCATCTGACTAAGAGCCTACACCTGATGCCTCCCATTGCTGGGATTGCCCTCCTCTGAAAGCCTTGTGCCTAAATCCTCATTGCCAAACCTTTGCACATCCAAGTTATCCCAGGTAAAATTGTAGGTGGCCTATTTTGTCCCAGGATACTCATCAAGAACTCCTGCTCTGCTTTCTTTTTTTTACAATAGCTTTTGTTGCTGTTTAAAACATGTTAAATGTACTTATTTATTATTTTCTTTATATGTTTTCTGATGTTTGCTCAAACGCATGCTCTAAAGAAGAAACATCCTGGTGCTGTCCCAAGCACTCAGAGAAGTGGTCCATGTGTAGATAACTTGTAAATACTTGACAGGATGCTTTCACACAGATCATAGACTACAGAAACAGACTGTTATTTACATTTTTGTAGACTTGAACATATTAGAGGTTTACATATCTGAGAAAGTTTCGATGAGGGCCCAGAGATAATGGTAAATCAGAAACCAAAGGTCTTGAACAAGACCAATGGCTCATTGCAATGAACATTTTGTGGGTGGGGCTGATTGGACACAAAGGGTATACTGTATAACACACTGCAGCTCTTGATGCCACTAGGGCAAATGAAGAGGTGTTGGGAAGATGGAGGAGCAAGGTGGGGTTTTGTTTTGTTTTTAATTAATTTGGGGGGCATGCTGCAGGGGTGAGGGTGGATATAAAAGGACTGGGAGGTGAGCAGGTCTGGGATGCATGTTGTGAAATTTCCAAAGACTCAACAAAGAATTACATTTAAAGTTTTAAAAAAATAAGTAAGTTTATAATTTAATGTTTACTACATAGTCTAAAAATTTATTATGAAAAGATTTAAGGCATTCCCAGATCCAGGGAATTTCTTTCCTTTCTCTTCCATGGATCCTCTTAGGTTTCTTTCCTTTAGGTCTCTTAGGTCTCTCCATCCTTCGTTACTTTGGGAAAACTCTTGGAAAGCTGTAAGTCCTTCAGTTTTTATAAGGAACAATTACGTCCTCTGCTGCTTTACCTACTTGACTGTGGCAAGTCCAGAAGACCTCATCTTTATCAACCAAGAGAGCCTTGCAAGAACACATGATGCCTTTGAATTAAAGAGTCCTCTAACTTTGAGATGGCACTGTCTTTCTCAAAATGAGATATAAAGGTTGAGGGGTGTGTGTGTGTGTGTGTGTGTGTGTGTTTGTGTGTGCATGCACATACACTCTAAAGAAGCCATAGGACCCCAGAGTCTGAAATCAAGACAGCAACTACTCACTGCATACTTGACCTGTTGTGGCAAACCAAATCACTTGAATCCCCACTGCAAATTTCAAAGTGCCTTAGGCCATCATGTTATTGGTGACACCAGTCTTGATTTTAGCCTATGAAAACAGGTATTGATGTATATATTTTAGTTGTAGAAACTAAAGTGTTGTAAACTGTTAAAAATTGTTAGCAGGCAGTGGTGACACATGCCTTTATTCCTAGCACTCGGGAGGCAGAGGCAGGCAGATCTCTGTGAGTTCAAGGCCAGCCTGGTCTATAATCTAGTTCCAGGTGAGGCTCCAAAGCTACAGAGAAACCCTGTCTCAGAAAAAAAAATGGTTAGCAGGTGATCGGGGAGATGGCTCAGCACTTAAGACTGTGGCTACCCAGAGCACTGACACTGGGCAGTACACAGCTACCTGTAACTCTAGCTAAAGGGGAGTCAACACCTCTATACCCTGGGTATAGAACCCACATGAAGATAATGCCACACAAGCATGCATGCCTACTCATAATTTAAAATAATGAAAAATAAATCTTAGAATTCTATACATGAAATTTTATTTTTAATAATTTGTCATTGCTAGTAACTTTTTAAAATTAGAACTCAGGGTTTAGAGAGACAGGTCTCAACAGTTAAGAGTACTTCCTGTTCTTGCAGAGGATCAGAGTTCCTTTACCAACACCTTCACTGACTCATCATCTCTTATGATTCTATCTTCAGGGGATCCAACACCCTCTTCACAACAACCCCCACACACACACATAAAAATAAACATGAAATAAAACCACAATTGGTACTCCAATTTTTTAAAGGAGCAGATAAAAGAAGGAATGAAAATGAGATATTATTGTTATATGTTTAATTCATATGTAGAATAAATTGTGACAAATCTGTCTGAAAACGTTGGTAGGAACTAACTGCCTTTAGTGAAATTATATCTCTTATGACAGTAAGAGTTCAGGGGAGGGTGTGTTCTTGTGAGCTCTGAGCTCTGTGTCCCAGCTTGGCCAGCTTAGGATCATATCTGGCAAGCTCTTTTAACTTAAATTAACCTCTTCTCTTTATCTACCTTTGTCTTAGGGTGCTTTAACTATCTTTCCTTCTGTATAGCTTACTTTCACTGCTTCTTGTGTCTGGTTGGCTGGCAACTGTCGGGCTTCTTGCTTTTCTCTTCCTCTCTTGTTGTTCTTTCCTAGATTTCTTTTTCTGTTTATTTTTATTCTCTCTGCTTGCCAGCCCAGCCTATCCTTTATCTGCCTAGCTATTGACTGTTCAGTTCTTTATTAGACCAATCAGCTGCCTTAGGCAGGCAAGGTGAAACAAACACAACACATCTACATCATTAAACAAATGCAGCATAAACAAATGATGCACATCTTTACATAGTTAAAATAATATTCTACAACAGATCTGCCTGATAATTATAAGAATCCATCATCACTCTGTTATTAAAAGAGAAAGACCAAGAATGAGGTAACAGCTCACAATTAGTAAGCCAAAATAAGACAGATTGTTGGTCTCTATAGAGACCTGATTTCCCATTTTTTTACAATCACAGCAGTTATCTGTCCACTTCTAAGTTGGCTGAAAAGTTGACAGACATAAGCATAGGTCTGGTAAAGATGGGAAAGAAATCTCGAAATCAAAGAAACAGTTCCATAAAAAAATGAAGGCCTGTGGCTGTAGATCAGCATAAGAACACTTGCCTCAAATGTTATGAGCACTGAGTTCAATCCCAGCACCACCACAACAGAAACAAAAATAAATAATAAAGCAAATAAAGATTTGCAGTAATTCTTCAAATGCAAGCATCGAAGGTTGAAATATGCAGGGCTCAGCCATATCCTTTTATTCCTTCAAAGAAAGTTCATTTTTCTTAATTCTTTAACATTTGAATAAAAATATATCAAAGCTAAGAAGGGCTTATTGGCAGGACCAGAAAAATCATGTGAAATGAGAACATTCTGGATAGCCAGAGATATTTAATGGAATGATTAGAAACGTATGTCTTCATTCAACATATTGACTTTTTAAAAAATTTCCTAGAGCATGCCTCTATTTTGAACACAAAGGAAAGGAGTCTGTTTATCTTTTGTGAGGGGTAATCTGCAATGTTTCACACGTTAGACTGGTATTTCAACAGCTTGCACTTCAAAACTTAACTTAAATGGCAACTTTGGAGAGTTTTAAAGATTGAGTCTTTTAATGTGTTTTCCTGTTGGACACATCAGTTCTTTAATAGATATTTTACATTTCTCATGTAAGCATATATAATAGATTGAGCATGTTCCCCACCCTTTCTCGTTCCCCTCCCTCACCTTTGTTCCCCTAGACAGTTTCACGCTGTCTATTTTCATATAACATACACACACATGATTTTATGTATCAATAAAATCTGGGCACTCTAAGTGAAAGAAAACATTTGCTATTTGCTTTTCTGAAACTGGCTTCATTTACTTAACAGAATCATCTCCAAGTACCTCAGTTTTCCAAAAGCAACATAACTCCATTCTTTATGGCTGACAAAAATGTCATGTGTATATACATCATATTTTCCTTATCCACTTCTATGTTGTTGGACTTTTGAGTTGGCTCCATAGATTTGCTAATGTGAATGGTATGGCAACAAGCATGCCATTACATGGAGTCCTTTACATCACTTGGGAGTCCAAGTGTTCAACAGTGCTATAACTGGGTCATATGGTAGAGTTGCTGTTGATTTTTTGAGAATCCTCCATATTGACTTCTATAGCAGGCTGGGCTAGCTTACATCTCCATCCACATAAAGATTCCCTTCATCTGCATTCTCTCCAGCATTTCTTATTATTTATTTTCTTAATGGTTGCCATCCTGACTGGGGTGAAATGGGATCTTAATGTAGTATTGATTTATATTTCTCTGATGGCTTTTTCATGTTTATTGGATGTTCTCACAATGTTGAAGAAAAAATTAATTTTCAAAAACATAATTAGTCTTAGACTTGTTTTGAAGGCTTGGAAGAAAAGCTTATATTTGTAACAGGCCTGACAAATTTTAATTAGTTCCAGCTACATTTTAGGTTCTATCTAGCTGAGAAGACTTGTAGAACCCATGCTTTCTAAATTACTCCAGCCCACACTAAAGGAATGTTGATTTGGAATCTAAGACCCATTTCTGGAGGAAATGGACAATTCTGATGACCTCCCTTAACTTTACCACACATCTCCCAGAGACACATCTCCTACCTTCCTACATGGCTGCTCTCTGTTCAGCGCTATAGCCTCCAGTTTGGAAACAGCCTTGTCTTTAAGAAATACAAACATCTTCAAATCAATTCAATACAAACTCTATTGCATCTCTCCTTTAATTTTAAAAAATAAAAATGATATCCACTTCTTGGGATGAGAGAAAAAGTTATTTTACAAGTGAACAATAAGTGAAAAGTTAACACAACTTCTTTACAGCTTCCTTTTAAAATATACAAACCCAACAAGCACAGACAGAATGCCATCTCTACTTGTGTTGGGGGTGGAAGTTCATTTCTAAGGGTATTCTGTTTTCCAAATTGTCTCTAGCATTTTGAAATTACTTTGATAATGTGAAAAAACCCACAGCATTTTCAAATAAACATTAACCTGCTAGGCAGCCTGTTCAGCTTTGAGTTTCTGCTGCAATTTCTTGTTCATAATTCAGATGAAATAAAACCTGATTTTCTATTAGTGAATGAATGTGACTGCCCAAGAGGAAGTGCTTGGAGATATTTTATTCTTCATCTTAGCCAAGCCTTTCAAAGATTAAAAACCTTACTTTGATAAAAAGGAACTCTATCTTCTTGAGTAAGCCAGGAAAAGAACTGTGCTTGGAAGAAAATATCAACTGGCTTGCCAGATGGGAGACAAGATACCCCAATGCTTGTGAACTCCACAGGAAACCCATTCTTCAAGGAGCACAAGAGGGTCACCCCAGCTCCAGCCTAGGCATTTTTCATCCAACGTCTCTCAGTAGTCTCCTCTTATTAGAGGACTATAGCATCCTTCAGGATTCAAGTGTCAGAATTACTAGATACTCCATAAACGTCTGAAATGAGTGATGCTGATAGAGTGTGAAGTATTTATTCGTGGTCTCAGTCCATTCGGGTCAGTTGCAACCATAACAGAGTGAGCTTTCTTTGCAGTGATCTTGCAATCTTCTCCACTATTGGTGTACAACTGCTTTTAAGCAAAACTTAAAGTTCTTAAGTTACAGGCTAGCACAGTGGAAATGGGGCAGGATAGTGTAACTGTTAAAGGTTTGCACACCAACTAGTTCCCAACCCCACCTCCACCTCAAGAGGTACACAGCCTTTGCACAAGCAACTTCTCTTTAAATAGACTTAGTAACAGGGTTATCGTAAATGGTAATTGAAATAATAAGCTAAACTGTGGGAAATGCTTGTAACCAAGCACATAGTGTTGGCTTTACTAGCATTATTAATTTTAATATTTATTCTGGGTCTGAAGTCTTCTAACAAACTCTAGCATCTAATTTTTGCAGTTAGTTTGCTCTTAGTAAAACACAACTTCCTGTTTCTAAGGGAGGAAAAAGCTTTTAAAAGTTATAAAAAGACTCAAAGACTTCTTGGACATCAAATGGTTCTTACAAAACAACATTTTGATGAGTTAAGTGTAAAGGAATCAAAAACATACGGATTAAATTTCCTTTATAATACACATGGGCTTACAATGAAGAGGGGGGAAAAAGTGCTTAGCAAAACACACTTTAGGTTTGCCAAATCCAGAATACTGGAAAACAGTTTTAAGACATTCTGCAGACCCAGCATGGAACCAGGTCCCCTTGCCTACAGTTAAAACCTCCTCTCACCCAGACCTCAGAGCTCCTGACTCATCCAAAGCTGGTCATCTTTTGATGCATCTTCTCAAAGGATAACATTCCTCCAGTTTATGAGCATGCACGCTGCCCTTCAGAAGTAACACAAAAACAGTTCATAATTTAGAAGATGAGATTACCATCTGCATATAATTCCCACTGTAATATTTTATTAGAGCTCTATAACCACACATTTCAATGCAATGGCTTCATATTGCATATGGTAAAGTTGTAGACAATGTCTCATAATCAGCAGATATAGTTTTCTGTTTGCAGTATAACTGTTAGTCAGAGGCAACTTGTCCATTTGAAAAAATTATTTGGGACCAAATAATACAGCAAATTATGTTGTGTATAAAATATTTTCGTAATATGATTTTTCTTTTTGAGGCTATTAAACCACCCTGCATGCATGGGATATAAGGATTAAAAATCATAAAATTGCCTACCCCAGACACCCTTTCCTTTCCCAGTGTATGTATGAGATGGTCTGTAGCTCTGATTTAAGAAAACAAAAAGTTCTAAATCTTAGATTTCTTTTGAAACAAATAGTTACTCAAATTGAACCTCTTTATAGGCTTTCATTGAGGAAGAAATCAAGAACCAATAGTCCACGTTAATATTAAGGAGGAGGTCACATCTAAAGAAATAATCTTTAACACTGTCAAGCACATTGATGGCATGAACTATATATATTTCTGCTGAGTCCTCCTCCTGCATTTGAATGTTTTCTGCACTAAACGCCCCAATACCATTTGACTTCACACATCAATTAATTCTCTGTAAATAAGACATGAGGGCAAAACAGAACTAAACATCTGGCATTGTCTCTTAAATTGAGATTAGGAAGTGACAAAATGAAACCAAAACATATTTACCTATTTTGAATCGCATTAGCCTTTGTAAAAAGTCATAATGACTTAAATAAAGACACCAACACTGCAAGTATTGTTCCTGATTGAGAGCAGCACAAGGTATTGTGGATGACGTCATCTTTAAGAACTGTTTCTTTTTCAGTAGGAAGTTTGCTCTAGGAACTATCTTACGAAGAAAGTTTAGATCTACGGGCATGTCTTGTCTCATTTTTATTTTGTCAAATCAGAAGTGTTGATAGACTTGAGCACTGGCTTTGTTGTTCTAGTTGAAATGCCCAGAAGAACGCAGTCCAGGCACTCTGCAACCTCACAAGCACCTCAGTGCTTGTTGCCGCCTTCTCAGCATCCCTGTTGCAGAAGCATTCCACACCAGCCCTTCTGCAGCCATGTTACCTGGGCTCTCAGGGAACTGGGACCACTCTTATCAACTATGATTGGAGTTTCAGTTATAAAATAAAACATTACTTTCCAAGCAGATTTTCCATGGCCCATTCCACTGGTAAATTTTGATTCTGATGACCAAAAGGAGCTTGTCCATAAGGTCTGCAATCTTTTCCCTGGGAAAAGAGATCAGATATTCCAAAAATTTCAATCTACAGAAAGGAGGATAAATTGAAATTGACAGAAAGACTACAATGTAGATCAGTTACAAGAAAACATATTTGAAAAAGCCAGAACCTGGAAACAACCTAAATGCCCCTCAATCTAAGAATGGATAAAGAAAATGTGGTACATTTACACATTGGAGTACTACACAGCAGAAAAAAATATCTTGAAATCTGCAGGTAAATGGATAGACTGAGGTAACCCAGACCCAGATAGACAAATATAATATGTACTCACTCATAAGTGGCTTTTAGATAAAAAGCGAAGGAAAACTAGCCTACAGTTCACAAGCTCAAAGAATCTCGACAACAAAGAGGATCCTAAAACAGACATATGTGAATCTAATGGGACAGAAAAAGACAAGATCTCCTGAGTAAACTGGGAGTGTGTGAATGATGGGAAAGGATAGAAGGGAGAGAAAGGGAGGAGTGCAGAGAAAAATATATAGCTCAATAAAAACAATAAAAAAGAAAACATATTTGAATTAATTTAAATTTTTGAAGAGAAATTTGATTTTTAATAATCTAATAAAATTACTAGCAAATATATTTTGGGAAAATTATGTAAAAGATATTATCTTAATATGTTTATTATTATCCGCATGTAAGTGAGACCTTCTGGAATAATTTGAATGTTTAAAAACAATTTAAATAGTACAAACACTTTGAAGAAATCCTGTTTATGACATTAATCACTTAAGAAAGCGTTGTTTAACAAGGAAATAGTTCAGTGCAGCAGCCATCTAAGCATGAAGTCAATGGAAATCAGACAATGAAGCATTACAATAGTTAATGCACACTGTGCAAAGGACATGGCTACTGGGCTTACTGCTCAACCTATTTCAGATTCTCCAATTGACTCCTTTCCAGAATCAGTATTCACAAGCACACCTGTGGTCTCTGATGGTCCGTTTTCAACTAAATACACAAGTACCACAGGTGCTTAAATCCCACAGATAGTTAAAAGCATGAAAAACTATTTTTTTTCCAATGCAAGCTGTTGAGAAGGACCTTAAGGATACTCATCAAACACTTTAAATATTTTCCATTAGACACAGACTGTAGATGTAGTAGTTACTAGCTACCAAAGGATCAGTAAAAAAAAAAAACTACCATAGCTTAGACATGGATTCTAATACAAGATTTTGCCTCAAAAACCTGAAAAACTGGGCTTGGGAATAGCTCAGTCTGTAACATTCTTGCTGTGCAGAACATGAATTCCTATTCCAAGAATCTACATAAAAATTTGGACATGTTGGCATGTTCATAATCCCAGCACTGAAGATGTGGAGGCAGGAGGATCCATGGGGCTAGCTAGGCAGCCAACCTGGCCTTTTCACTTAGCTGCAGGCCAATAGAAACTATCTTCAAACCACAAAGTTTCTGGCACACACACACACACAGACATATACTCACACACTCACAGGCGCACACACACACACACACACACAAACGCAACACAACACACCAAAAAAATCCAGAAAAAACTACAGATATTATCTAACCCAGGACACACGCTGTAGATGAACCGTCAACATCCCATAGTGCTCAGAAGCCTTGTTTGGATTGCTTGGTGTGTGCCCAGCTTAGAAACAAGGAATGCTTTTGACACATGAGTCATACACAGGCTACACAATCGGTTTGTATTACCATCATTTCGAATTTTGTGCCACATAACTGTCTGTGCAGAGCGTTGGCTGGAGAGGTCTGTTTGCCATTTCCTAAAGCATTGCTCTCTGAAGATGCAATTTGAAGTAGCAAGTCAATATCCTGAGCTGTTTCACGTTTGGATCAGTAATGCACCGTGATCTTGGCCTGGTTGGGAACTGCACAATTAAGCTGGAGGTAAACTAGGTAGGACATCGCTCAACAAAAAAAGAAAATCTCTTATCTTCTGCTAGAAAAGGTGTAGGGAAAGACTATGGAATTAAACTATGAAATCAAATTGAACTCATGTAGTAGTTCCAATGGTGCATGGCAAAGATAATGAGACAGTCTATCCTATTATCCCTTAAGTCCTGGAGAACTAGAATTCTCAGCATAGACAAAAGAAGATAAACTTCTGAAAGAGGAAGGGAAAAGACCCATGAGTGACATGGAGATGTTAAAAAGAGACAAACTAGCAGGTAGTGTGCGGTGCCGGTCCAGTGATAATCCCCAAATCCCAAAATCTGGTCTTTATCAACTATTGTAAAAGCATCAGGGCTTCACAGAGAAATGACTGGCCTTCAAATTTTTGCTATTTGCAGATGATATGAGGAGAGTATACATAAGTGACTCCAAAAATTCTACCAGGGAACTCCCACACCTGATAAACACCTTCAGCAATGTGGCGGAACACAAGATTAGCTCAGTAGCCCTCCCATACACAAATGATAAATGGGCTAGAAAAGAAATCAGGGAAACAACACCCTTTACAATAGCCACGAATAATATAAAATATCTTGAGATAATTCTAACCAAACAAGTAAAAGGCCTGTATGAGAAGAATTTAAGTCTCTGAAGAAGAACTTGAAGAAGATATCAGAAAATGGAAACATTTCCCATGCTCTTGGGTTGATAGGATCAGCATAGAAAAAATGGCAATCTTACCAAAAGCAATCTACAGCTTCAATGTAATCCCCATCAAAATCCCATCACAATTTTTCACATATCTTAAGAGAATAACTCAACTTTATATGGAAAAAACCAGGAGAGCAAAAACAATCCTGTATAATAAAGAAACCTTCAGAGGCATCACCATCCCTGACTTCAAGCTATACTATAGAGTGACAGTATTAAAAATAGTTTGGTACTGGCATAAAAACAGACACGTGGATCAATGGATCAAATTGAAGACCCTGACATTAATCCACACACATATAAACACCTGATTTTTGACAAAGAAACCAAAATTGTACAGTGGAAAAGAGAAAGCATCTCCAACAAATAGTGCTGGTATAACTGGATACTGATATGTAAAAGAATGCAAATAGAGCCATATCTATCACCCTGCACAAAGCACAGGTTCAAGTGGATCAAAGACCTCAACATAAATCCAGGTTAGAAAAGAAAGAGAAAGTGGAAAGCAGCTTTGAACACCCTGGCACAGGAGACCACTTCCTAAATATAATACCAGTAGCATAGACTCTGAGAGCAACAATTAACAAATGTTGCCTCTTGAAACTGATAAGCTTCTGTAAGCCAAAAGACATGGTAAATAAGACAAAACAGTTACCTATAGAATGGGAAAATATCTTCACCAACTCCACATCTGATAGAAGACTGATCTCCAAAATATATAAATAACTAAAAAACTAGTTATCAAAATATCAAATAATCCAATTAAAAATGGGATACAGTTCTAAACAGCGAATTCTCAACAGAAGAATCAAATGAACAAAAGACATTTAAGGAATTGCTCAATATCCTTAGCCATCAGGGAAATGCAAATCAAAACAACTCTGAGATACCTTTTTACACCTGTCAGGATGACTAAGATAAAAACATTAATGACTTTATGCTTGGGGGTCACCACAACATGAGGAGCTGTATTAAAAGGTTGCATTGTAACATTTAAAAAAACCATTAATGACAGCTTATGCTGGAGAGGATGTGGAGTAAGGAGAACACTACTACCCTGTTGGTGGGAGTGAAAATTTGTACAGTCACTTTGGAAATCAGTATGGCAGTTTCTCAGAAAATTGGGAATCAATCTACCTCACGACCCATCAATACCACTCGGGCATTTACCCAAATCATGCACATTCATACTACAAGGACATTTACTCAACTATGTTCATAGCAGCGCTATATAATGCTCAGAACCTGGAAAGAACCTAGATGCCCCTCAACAGAAGAATGGATAAAGAAATGTGATACATTTACACAAAGGAGTATTACTCACAGGTAAAAACAACAACAACAAAACTCAATGATATCTTGAAATTTGAAGGCAAATGGATGGAACTAGAAAAAAAATCCTGAGTGAAATACCCTAGACCCAGAAAGATAAACATGGTATGTACTCACTCATAAGTGGATATTAGATGTAAGAAAATTATAACAGGATACATTCCACAACCCCTGAGAAGCTAGGAAACAAAAAGGACACTAAGAGAAATAGGCGGGGAAATAGATAAGATCTCCTGAGTAAAATGGGAGTGTGGAGGGGAAGGGAAGGGTAAGAGGAGTGAAGGGAAGGAGAGAAGAACATTAGGCAACAGGATGGCTGAGGTGGGGGAAGAACAGAGAAGAAAAGCAAGAAAAGAGGTATCTTGATGGAGGGAGC
This sequence comes from Dicrostonyx torquatus, assembly GCA_028555095.1. NCBI lineage: Eukaryota > Metazoa > Chordata > Mammalia > Rodentia > Cricetidae > Dicrostonyx > Dicrostonyx torquatus. Next base: position 9,211,624 of record JAQHUG010000042.1, on the reverse strand, counting down.
CATTTTACGGTTATGGGGAAATCTGGTGCTAAGGAAATACCCAGAAATCCACAAGGATGACCCCAGAAAGACTCCTACCAATAGGGGAGAGGCTTCCTGAATTAGTCTTCCCCTGTAATCAGATTGATGACCACTCTAATTGCCATTATAAAAACTTCACCCAGCAACTGATGAAAGCCGATACAGAGATCCACAGCACTGGGCAGAGCTCCCAGAGTCCAGTTGAAGAGAGGGAGAAGAGATTATATAAGAAAAGGAGTCAAAATCATACTGGGGAAACCCACAAAGACAGCTGACCCGAACTAGTGGGAGATCACTGAATTTGGACTGATAGCTGGGGAATCTGCATAGGACTGAACTGGACACTCTGAATGTGGATGACAGTTCTGTGGCTTGGGCAGTCTGTGGGGTGACTGCCAGTGAGACCAGGATTTATTCCTAGTGCATGAACTGGCTTTTTGGAGCCCATGCCCTTTGGAGGGATACCTTGCTCAGCCTTGATACAGGAGGGAGGGTCTTGGTTTTGCCTCAACTTGATATGCCAGACTTTGTAGACTTCCCACAAGCAGCCTTACCCTTTCTGAGGAGTGGATGGGGGATTGGGTGGCAGGAAGATGTTGGGGGAGCAGGAGGAGGAACTGTGATTGATATGTAAAATGAAAAAAAAACTTTTAAATAAAAAATTTTTGAAAAGAAATGGTTTCATATAATAATTTGTAATATGCTTGGCACAAATTAAGAGGGAAAAATCATTCTATGATGTCAAAAGACTTCACAGCTAAATTGAAGAACCGTCTCACTGGCCAAAGACATGACAATGAAATTGTTGCGGAGGAGTTCATCCAGGATTCTGAGAACTACTTCATCATCTTAAAATTTATGCAGACAAAAGAACCAAGCATTTACAACACTCTGCCTTCATGGACTACACAAACTATACACTAATAATGTAATCTGGGATCTTCATAGATATCTCCTAAGAAAAAGAGAAAAATGGCTGAAGAGCCATGGCTCCATTAAAAGCAGCCTAGGGGATGTACCAAGTGCTTTCAATGGGCGGATGGTCACAATTACAGTGACCTGGGATACTCACTTGGTCATAAAACCATAATGGATCACCTGGCACCTCAAGATCACGCTGGCTCTGTGGGGAGAGTAATTCTGGAACTGGAGCAAATTCTGAATTCCCTTCAAAAAAGCTGCTGACTGTGTCGTTTAAATGACTGGTATCTACCAAGCTGCTTGCCTTGTAAGCTTTGCTAAGATCTACATTTGTTTTCTGTAGTCGTGTTTTATTTTGCAATAAAAAATAATAGATAAAATGTAAGAATATCCTATTTCAGATATAAATTATATGTGTACATGAAAGGGACACTTTATAGGTGGAAATAGTTTTAAATGAATCATGTTCTGATCTGCTGCATAGAGTTCAGGTTTTTAATATAACAGGTAAAATATTGTACAAGTCAAAAGAAATAGCATCTTAAACTTTTCTTGTTACTCCATGAGCCTAGCATAATGGTGGGACTATAATGGGTACCACTTACAGAGAATTCGTCCAGTGGTGGGCACTATGCCAGTTGCTTTACATGAATTACCTCATTAAATCCTCCCAGCAACCTTACAAAAGTGATTATAATTATCTTATAGAATAGTCTAGAGAAGAGGGCTAAAGTTTAGAAATGTTTGTGTCTGATTATCCCCCAGCTTCAAAAGACAAAGCTGGAATTGCAACTCTGAAAGTGTGATTTGGGAGCATGCTTAACTTCTGAAGCTGACCTTCAACAAATGTGAACTATTTGGTTTTTTTATTAAATAATTTTTGCCTTCTCCTTTTGTATTCATTTTTGCCATTCCAAACACAGAAAACAGACAGTTATACTTGTGTTTGATTTAAATACATTTTACCACCTTAACGTAAAAATACATTATACATCACATTAATTAATTAGTGCATCAATTACACAGCTAAACATTGTGGTCCTGTGGATAGTACTTGAATTTAGGTGGTAAAAGAAAAGAAAGCCCATTCCTAGATTTACAGACTTCAGAGACATCTCCAAATGACTCTGCCTCTTCAAGTGCTCAGGAGTTCTCATATTTAAAACTAGATAGGCAATATTTGGCTACATTTTATAATTAGTAAGTTTCAGTGTGATTATTTGGGAATTGGTTGGTGGGACAGAAAAGTCTACCTAAAGGTTACATCATATATTTGCTATGACATGTATTGCTGTTAACTGTATTAGAAAATAATCGCTTTTTGTTACTATTGTTCATTGGGTTCTGCCCAGTAAAGTTCTGTGTGAACTTTGTTACTGTGGTTTCCAGATTCTGGATGCCTTTAAAAATTAACTTCACTCTCTGGAGGCAGATACAGGTGGATTTCTATGAGTTCAAGGCCAACCCAGCCTACAGAGTAAGTTCCAGACAGCCAGGGCTACACAGAGAAACCCTGTCTCAGGGAGGGGAGAAATTAACTTGACTCAAAACATCAGTCTATCACACCACAATTACTTTTTCTTAGTTTCCCCCTTCCTGATTCCTTTGCTTCCTCAATCCCTCTCGTTCTGCCCTTCCTCTCCCTCTTTCCCTCCCTCCATCCTTTCTGTCTTTCCTTGTTCCCTCCCTCCCTTGCTTCTTTTCTGCTACTGAACAGACAACTATTTTGTGACAATACAACCAAGAAAACTTTTTCCTTGTGCTGCTGGACCACAAGGGAGCCATAAACAAGGCCCCAGTGAACGGCACACAGTAGGATATTTGCTAAGGAGACACAAGTACAGATGGCTCTGGAACATAAGCAAGAAAGGTGAGATCAGAGGAACACTGTGCTGAACATCAGCACCATGGGCACTTGAAGCCACTACTTCAAAACCCGTAAGTGGGATCTACCATTCTCCATAGCATTGTCTGCAACCAGACCAGTTTCTTTCCACAGCCCCCAGCTTACGACTCTCCTGAGCTCATCTCCCTTATTTAAAGCACCTCCTTACAAATGTTGCCCCTAAAGGACTGAGATCAGGAAACTGACAGCTCACAAAACAGCTTGCTGGCACAAGGGCCTCAAGGAGCAGCCGCTAAGAGCAGAGGCTCTACATTTAGCCCAAACACAACCTGCCATAAACCCTCTGCCTCTGTGTGTTTGTAATACAGGCCTTCTTCTATTACAAGACACTTTGAAGATCTCACCTTCTCCCATTTCTTTGTCTTCTACATAAAATGCCCACAGATGTGAGACTGTTAGAACCTGTGAGACCTGCAACTGATAATTTATAAACCAATTGGGCTCAAACTTTGTTAGGATCCCATGTTGGTAGGAGGGCCTGTTGCTGCAGGAGCAGCCCCTGCTGGCTATAAGGAGAAATGCGATGAACTGGGGACAAAAACTGACAAGCTTGGAAACAACAGTCAGCCCTTCCCATCTAGTAACAAGCAGTTTGGCTGATGCTCTTAAAGAACAATGAGTTTGTGTATTCAAATGATCAAACTAAGTCTCTTAGTTTTGTCACTTTTCAAACTAATACATTTAATAATTTTGCATCTTGTAAAATAATTATCACCAACGGATCTGAGGTTTGACTTAATTCTAAGGTCTTGGAGGTGTTTCACCTTGCTTTTCTTGTTTTGGTTTGGTTTCAGTTCTTCAAACGCAGTTAAAGTTGACTGTGTAACAACTGAGCAAAATGAAAGGATGCAAAGAAAGATTTAGATAGACACTGTTTGGACATAAAAGGACTCAAAGATGGGAAACTGGCAATTGTCCCAGGTACGTCTATAAGTACAAATACAACATAATCAGAAACAAATTCGGTTCCTTAAAGAGTATCAGTTGATGCTAAGCTCATATCTAAAGAGGTAAGCAAGACTTGTCTTGTTTGGTATGTCATATATCAAGCACAATGCAAAAGTATTGTAACTGAAACATAACAAAACAGACCCAGGGGCTTCAAGGGAGACAGAATTGGTAAAGTTAATTGAAAGAAGATTAAGTGAAAGATGTTGAGAAAATCAGCACAATACCTTTCTTAAGATCTATGTAACAAAAAGTTATAGCTGGGGTAACAACCTAAGCAAAGGAAATCATAAAAGCAACAGGGAGAAGTGTGAGATGGGATTTTGGTCATTCTAGGGAAGTTTAAGTGTTCCCAAGCCAGACATAAAATGAGCCACATAGTTGGGAAGAGAAAGGGGATTGGTGGCAGGGGCAGCGGGGGAGAGAGGGGAATAGGGGATCATACGGTGAAAGTATATTAGAGCCATGTATAAAAATGTTGTGACTAAACCCATTATTATGGATACTTAACATATGCCAATAGAAAATACCTTAAAGATTTCTTTAAATGAGTCATAGCTTTAGGCAGCAAAAGTAATGAATTATCTTACAATTTTATTAAACATGTTTGTGTTCCTCATGTTTATTTATGGTTTTTTCAACTACTCTTAATTCATTCTTTGTCATCGTAACTCAACACAAAAATATTGTAACTGAAACATCACAACACTATCAAAGTGAAGTGGCCAGAAACAGACCTAGGTGTTTCAAGGGAGACAGAATTGGTAAAGGCATCTTGGAAGTTAATTGAAAGAGGACTGAATAGTAGATGCTGAGAACATTTTATAATTTTCTCCTTTTTTTAAGGTAGGGAAATTGAGGCCTGTGGGGCTGAAGTTACTTGGCTCCTCTCTGGAGAGAGAGTAGTTGAGGGGTAAAAGGCCCTCTCTGTAGGAGAATGGGTTTCAAGATGTTGGGGACAGGTACATCACAACCAGGCTGGTCTGTGGAGAAGACAGCTTCCACACCCTGTCGAAACTGGAAAGGAATCTGCTGAAGAAGCTGCTGCTTGCAATTTAATGCTCCAGTAATTGTTCTATAAAAAGACCCATGAGCCTTCAGTGTGTGAAGGAAACGGTCTAGACACCAGTGGTCCAAGAATGTGCCCTTATGTGGATAGCCAACTTAGCTTACACACTCCTCCTGAGTCACAAAGGGGATCCAGAGTACCAGTGGGACAGAGCCAGGATGTGGTGGTTAAACATGGGCCCTTAGAGGGACTCTCCTGGCAGCTACCTCATCACACCAGCTGATGAGCAAAGGCAGAAATTCTGAATGAAGTTAGACAAGAAGACAAATTGGCCACGTTCGTTCCAATCAGCAAAGGGTGGCACCTACCATACTTCCACATTTCTCCAGACTGCCAAATTTCCAGGCAGGCCTGAGTAACTACCAGTGTTTCTCTGTGAGCTTCGCATGGGAAAGACCTGTCTCCACCAATTATACATTGGAATTTTTGACTACACATACACTACTGTACTTTCCAAACTGCCTTTGCGATTTGACTGCACTTGCAAAGCTGCCACTGCATTCCACTTACGGTCAGACGGGAGGAGGGAAATGGAAAGCGGAAACAATCTGCATGTTTCTCCTAGATTTGCAGAGTAGTTTTTTTCCCGTAATGTATGACAAAGGTGCCTTAAAGCCCACCTCTTTCACCAGAACTTCATTGCTTAATGAAAAACAGTTGTCAATTTTTCCACACCCAAAGCTGTTCAAACTCATTTCCCATGATTATCTATTTGCCTCACACATGTATGTAAAGGGATGTATTATTTGCCTGTGAGTAACGTGTTTTTATATTAAGATGTTCAATCATATAATATCCATTATGATTTTCATACTGCAACAGAGATTTTACAAAAGAAAGTGAAAAGTATTTATATAAAAATCTCTCCACAATTTACATTTCTGTAGCAATCATGCTGATATCATAGGCTTGGTAATATAAAGTTTGCCTCATCAGGACAAAGAATTGAATCAAAGGTGTTAACTTGGCAGCTTGCCTTTGGCTGGGACAAAAAGAGGAGAACCAGGCAGAGCTTACTTTTGGACCCACTCCTTTTATCTTCCAGCCAGTGCCCCACCCCCATGTCCATCTTCTCCACATATTTCTCTCCTATCCCTTTCATGGTATACATTACTAACATTCCATCAGTTTCAACTTCTCCTTTATTTCCTACAACACAAGGACTACATCTCTCACACATTCTACCTCCTGGAAATTAGGTGTGTCCATGTGACTTACTCTGAACAAGGCAATATGAACAGAAGGGATGCAGAGACAAGGGAGGACTGGCCCTACAGCTAATGTGACTCTGAGCATAGACCTTATGTTGACCTCACTCTGCCTGCCAACAGTCAAAACATTACCAATTGACTTACCTTCCACCTAGAGTAAAAGAGAACTGCGCACTGTCTCAGTTAGAGCTCAACCAGAGAGATGGAGCCACTAAGTATTACGAGAGATGACAAGTAGATATATAGAAGATAGGTAAGTAGGTAGATAGATAGATAGATAGATAGATAGATAGATTAGATAGATAGAAAGATGGTAGGTAATAGGTTTGTTGATTCATAGATATACACACGTAGAGAGGTATTTGCTACAGACTCAGCCTTAAGCAACAACGGGAACTGATAAGGCTGTCTTTGAGGAGCTGCTGCTTGTGGTGTGATGTTGGATCTTGAAGAGCAAAGGATAGACAGTTACAAAAGGAAGATAGATAATGATGAAAAGGAACAAGACTCACTGAACCATAAGAACAAGCTAACCTCCGCAAACAGGATTGATGCCCAGGTCAGCTCGCATTGCCTCTGTCCTTGATCACAAAGGTACTGTGGTAGGTAGAATCCCAACTCCCAAAGATGCCCAGTCCCTGAGACCTGTGAATATGTTCCACATGTTGTGAATGGCGGTTGGGACATCAGATGGAATTGGAAACAGTCAGGTTGCTTTCAAACATGAGAGTGATTTTTTATTTCCATGAAAGATAGAAACTGTCTCAACCTCATTATACATAAGAGGGAGTTCATATGTTCGGCATGTGGGTCTGATTTGAGTGAATTTGTCCTCTTTGGATAGAAATCATATGTAGTCTCAGGCTGTGGCCTGCACTATTTGCTTGTATGAATTGCAATCAGCTGACCATAAGATAGGAGTTTATCCTGGTGTCCATGGATCCCCTGTAGACAGGCTCCTTGAACATAGAATAAGAAGGCAGAAAAGTGAGGGTCAGAGTCACAAACTACAGGAGTGATCTGTCATCCATGGCTAACATTGGAGGCAGAGAAAGGAAATCTTGAGCCAAAGAATAGGGAAGCCTCTCCTGAAAGTGGCAAAGGATCTAAATAGCAAGAAGAAATAGACAAGATTTCCTGAGTAAATTGGGAGCATGGGGATCACAGGAGAGGGTAGAAAAGGAGAGGGGAGGCAGGAAGGGGAGCAGAGAAAAATGTATAGCACAATAGAAACAAAAAAAATCAAATCTGATCTTAAAAGTAAAAGAAAAGAAATGGATCCCCTTCTAAAACTGAAGGTGAATTTGTGAACAGCTTGGTTCCCCACCCCCACCCCAAGGCTGATGAAGTGCTTGAAGGTGCATGACTAGCACAATAGAGTGACAGGAGCAGCTTAAACAGGTGCCTGCTGAGGGGGACAAGGTACCTGGTGGGGTGGTGGGAGGTGAAACACTTTCAGGCCAAACATCTTCGCCAACACAATGGAATGGATCAGAGAAGGCAATGGTACAGTGAGACACAAAAGCAGCGCTGTTTTCCTGACTGCTCTAAGAACCTCCCTGGGCCCACACTGTGTGGGAAAGAGGGCTGTGAAACCTGCCGCTCAGCTGCACCAAGCTAATACTCTGCAGAGCCATGGCAGAGTCTTCCAGCTCTGTGGAATTCACATCTGATCTTATTTTCTTCTTTCTTCTCAAGGAAATTAATGCCAAACTGACTGCTGTTGAAATTTTACTTAATATTAAAATTTCTGATTGTATTTAAAATAATTTCTTTAGGGTACATGTATAAAATTGCAATCTTTATAGCTGGAGTTTTGAGAGTATCTATTACTTTTACATGCACATTTATTTGTGGCTTAGGAAGAGAATCTTTATTAGATTAACAATAAGCTCCTAACTGGGATCCATGCAGTTTCACAGATGAGCAGTTTATGAACATGTATGGAAATCTGAAAATTGACCCTACCACATAACAAAGAATTACTCAAAGGGTCAGTATACCTATTGCAGCATGGGAAAACGATGAAGATTCTTAAGGGTTTTACACCCTCTCCTCTTGGCCTGGTCAGGCTTGAGAACAGCATCATTCCTCTGTGCTGCATTTTTTTATCAGTGAAATGATCTTTTCAGCTACCTTCAATTCCGTAGCAATCGCCTGAATTATCTATGACTTTTGGAGTCAAAATATACGGAAGCAATGGTTAAAATGAGAGTCAACAGATCTCTTAACTAACTGATAAAATTGGCTTGTACCCACAAGGAAAACAACCCTATGTATGAGTAGATCCCCAGATGCCATCAAGACATACTTTTAACCTACCAGAGAAGCATTCATGAGGCTCACAAACACGCTGACAGTCTCTCTTATGGGCAATCCTAAAGCTCTGAAAACACATAAAAGAGAGCAGTACCCTGTCTTCCTGAAGAATACCTTATTTTAGAGAGCAGGGAAACAGTATCAACAATGCAAAAGAATGCGTCAGTCAAAACAAAGTGGAGGGAGCACCAATTCTTTGCTGTATAGTCTCAGGCAAGGGCTTTTGTCATGCACAGTCTCCGAGAACAAATTTTGGCTGTGAAATGTATTAAGAATTTAACATATTCACCACGTGTTACCCGAAACAAGGAAGGAAAAAAGCTGCTGTGAAAACATTTTTAAAAATGAAGTGGACCACATTAAGAGTGAGACTCCAAAGGACTGAAGGATAGTGATTGTCCTCCCTAACTCCTGGCCTGAACATAGCATCCCAAAAGTTCCTCTTACGAAAGTCCCAGATGGTTAACCCAGCTGAGGGAAAACAGCCAACTTGATTTCAAATGTGAGAGTGGTTTTTTTTTTAATTTATTTAAATGAAAGATAGAAACTGTCTCAACTTCATTATACCTAAGAGGGGAGCTCAAATGTTCAGCATGTGGGTCTGGTTTGAGTAAAAGTTTGTCTCTTTTGAATAGAAATCATATGTAACCCAGGCAGTGGCCTGGGCCATTTGCTAATACTAATTGTTGTCGGTTGAAAGTGGAGTAGGGGATTGTTAAAGTCTTCCCTGGCAGAAACCCGATCTGTGGAAATGTACTTCACAGGAATGGTGATGAGGTTTGCAGCTGGCAGGAGAGTGTGACAATGTGGCCACATGTGTCTCCATCTTCTCTTTTCCAGTGGCAAGGAAACTCACACAAAAGGCGCAGGGAGTGAGGTGCCCCAAGTTCAGATTTTGGCTTCCTCTGCCTCCTACCCCAACCCACCTATCCAGTTCATGACTTGACAACAAAAATTGAATCAGGTGTGTTCACTGGTTTTAAGCACATGTTTGTTTGTTTTTCAAAAAATGATTATTTAATGATGTGACTATTTTGAATTATGATTAATATAAGTACATTTAAGGTAAAACATTGGCAAGGTAGAAAACCACCAAGTGAGGCCAGATGTATAAACTGGCTTGATGTTTTAATTTAAAACACTGGGACCAAGTTGAAAGGCCTGTTATAATATGAGCCAAAGCATTGCAAATTCACATACGTTGTTTACCTGTTATGCTCATACCCAAACATCATTGCCTCATACATTTATTATTAGCTGATCTATATATGATCAAAATAAATGTATTTTTGAAGGTGAAACTTAAGCTAGACAAGAGAGCTTTTGATCTTAGCTTAATCGTGAGAGTATTTGAGAACTCGGTTGAGTTTGGTAAGCTAGAACATGAATTATCTTGTGTTTTAAATGGTTATGGGTGCGCCCATGGTAAGTTGTTGCGACCTCTTTTCTGGTCTATCATTCGTCTCTCACCATCAGCACTGCAGGAAAGTGCATGAACTGGCATGTCGGTCAGTTGTGTCGGGCAGCACCACAGCTCATTTCCGGTGGTGGAAAAGTGTATCTGAGCAACATTCCATCTGTAAGAATCATCTACGCAATATCATATAATTATTCTACCTCTACTGTAAAGGCTAAAGACTGAGGCAATGCCTGCACTCTTCATATGTCCATTAATCATTTATTTAGTAAGCATAATGCCACGTATGATTCTTTCCCTGTTGTCTAGAACCTACTCCTCCAAATACTTCAGTCTCCCAACCAAACATTCACTATTCCCCTTGCTCAGACATGGAGGTCTAGGGCCCAGGGAGCCTGAGCCAAGCTGGCCTTACCACCTGCTCTCTCTCCATGACACCCAACCATGCAACGGAGAGAAGATAACACAGTCACACATCCTAGTTTGGGGAAGGTGTAAAAGAGCCTAGCCCATGGAAGAAACATAAAGTAAGTAAGTATCCACATGGCTAATTCTCTGTTTTTCAGATATAAATCGCATGTCTCCTACTGTCTTCACAGTATTAGATCAGAGCCCCAGGGCTAGAGATGTGGCTCAGCAGTTAAGGAGCACTGACTGTTCTTACAGAGTACTCAGGTTTGATTCCGAGTACCTACATGATGCACAGTTACCTGTAACTCTGGTTCCAGGGATTTGACTTTCCTAGGCATTAAGCATGTACATGGTGCAAAAATACACACAGGCAAACCACTCACACACATTAATTAAAATAAACCTAAAATGTTATTTAAATGCTATAGATTATTACCCCCAAAGTCCAACTTGGCACACCAATGAGTTTTATTGGGTGACTTCCAAGTTTATGTGTGAGGAGTTCCTTATGATTCAAAGAGAGTTGTATCATCAAAGTCCTCCCCTCAGCATGGGTGACAGCTCACAAAAGCTGGGACCCTGGAGCACACTGCACAACCATCAGGCAGCTCAACAGGGTGGAGAATGTCCTTTCCTGGTGACCCAGTTGGTCTAAACCTCTTCCAGGCAGTTTGGCTGTTTTCTGCTTCTTCCAAGGAACTCGTCAGGTCTCAGAGTGCTCTTTGCAGCTCAGTAGTTCTGGGTCCCACCAGGCCCCATCATGATGATGGCGGACTAACCCTCTGAAATGGTAAACCACCCCACAATTAATTCATTTTAAGAGTTGCCTTCATTGTGGTGTCTCTTCACAGCAATAAAACAGTGACTATGATATTCTCTGAAGAAATTTTGAACTGAACAGAAAGTTGAGTGACTGGCTCTTGGTGTTTACATCTGACGAGGTCTGGTAAGAATGGGATGGGGTGTCAGCAAGCCCTGATGCTTTATTTGTTTAGGTATTCAATGAATTACTCACCAGTTTTGTAGATTTAAGCACAAGACTGAGACACATACACAAGTGTTTCTTCTCAGCCAAGAATAGCTTCTAATTCCATCTGGAACCCTACACCAAACAGAGAGAAATAAATATGCTTTTTTTCTTCCTTCCAAGACCTCAAAGCTTGTAAATCTGGGGTCTGTTGGGTAGTCAGAAAAGAGATCCAAAAATTGAGGCCCTCTATAAAACTCAAGTCCTCTGCCAACACTTCAGATCATAGAGACCGTGTTGACCCTGCTCTGTGGCCCAGGCACAAAATACAGTTGCAGCAAGTTCTGAACAAGCCTTGTTGTGATACAGTTTAAGGATCAATGAGGCCCTGTAAATGACTATGATATTTTCAGCGCTGCGCTGTCGGTGGATCTACACTTCTCCATTCGAACAGAAGCATGTTGTTGAAACGCTTACGATGCCTTGGCACACTTTAAAAGTGCTTTCTAGAAAGGAGACGTGAAAGTAATGGTGTGTTTCAGTCAACACATCCTGCATGATGTGTTCTCTTCCCTTCATCAAAGCCATGGAATTAAGCAGAGTGTGGCCACAGGAGACCCCCAGACATCTCGCTGACGGTAAGAACATGTGAGTAGTGAGGAATGAAGCTAGTGTCACACTCCAATGTGCACGTGGCCAGCATTGAGCAATCCTTTATTATCCAGGTTCATACTAGGAAAGTTTTACGATGAGAGCCTCTAGAATCATTTCTGTGGTGTGCTGGGAGTGGGGTGTGGTTTTCTTCCTCTTTCTGTACCCTAATCTTTGCCTGGGTGGGCTCCAGCCTGCCTCTTTCCATCCCTCTTCATGGCCCATTCAGAAATTCACATCGGCTGTGCCTACTCCCCTCCTACTCCTACTCCAAGGCTGTTTTTCTACCACAGGGCAGTTTCCAGGCATCCAGCTTATAATTTTAGGTGTACATTAGCTTGGAAAGGCACACCCCGCCCTTGGTTATCTTATCCATAACATGTATAAATATTACCTCATTCATACTTCCCCTGGCTCCAGAGATTAACTCTGAAGTGTCGTGATAAATGTACAATTTAAAAAGTAGTCATTTCCTCAAACTTGGTCAGTCTCATTTCAAACTTCATCCCTGTCGTGATGTGGCTACAAGAACTTGTCATCTTTTACACTACTCCATTTCCAAAGACTGGAGCCAAACATGATGTCATATGTTCTGGTAGCACAGCACTTATCTAAAGGAAAAAGCTTACCCAGGGCTCTTAATAATGTTTTTATTTGTTATAATAACACAGAGAGCACACATTGGAAAACATATTTTTAAGGGAAGTCAGTGAGACAGGCTTTAACCTTTAGCCATGAAAAGGGTTTTTTATAATATTTCAAAAATAAGACAGATTGTACTTGTCAGATGGAGTGAGCATTGATTGGCAGGGGTTTTAGTCATTAGCTTTTAATGTTGGAAAAACATTCTGGCCAACGCAGCACTGTGTAGAGTTCACTGAAGGTGTCGAAAAGTGAAATATTTGTTCCTACTAAACATACCTGAATATTTAATTTTTTAAAGGGAAATAAAAAAACATTAAGATTCTCTCAAGTTCTAATTAGCACTCGTGGTGTAGTTAGGTCACATTAAAGAGAGGTGATGTCATGGGAAACAGAGGGCAATGATTCTGAGAAAATATCTTCCTTGAAGATAATCAGCTCCACCTCAAACCTGGGGATCCACAAGCCATTCATACGAAAGTTCATGGAAAGCATGAAGAACAATACAAATACGTCGTATAGTTTGGCCAGTTCTATGTCCACTTTTATTGATAATAGATTCTTTTCAAATACACTATATCCTGATAATAGCTTCCCCTCCCTCTGCTTCTCCCACTTCCTCCCTATCTCCCCTCCCACTGGATCCACTTCCTTTCTGTCACTCATTAGAGAAAAAAAAAAAGAACACACTTTTATTCTTTTATTTATTTCTTTTTTTCAAGACAGGGTTTCTCTGTAGCTTTGGAGCCTGCGCTGGGACTAGCTCTTGTGGACCAGGCTGGTCTCGAACTCACAGAGATCCGCCTGCCTCTGCCTCCCGAGTGCTGGGATTAAAGGCGTGCGCCACCACCGCCCAGCAAGAACACGCTTTTAAATGATAACAACAAAACATAACAAAACAAAATATAATAAGATAAAACAAAGACCATGATATGGAAGTTGGACAAGGCAAACCAACAGAAGGAAAAGAGCCCAAAAGAAGGCACAAGAATCAGAGACCCACTCATTTATACACTCAAGGGTCTAATAAAAACATTAAACTGAAAACCTGGTGCAGACCTGGCCCTGTGCTTGCTGCTTCAGTCTCTGTGAGTTTAGATGAACCTTGCTCAGTTGATTCAGAGAACCTTGTTCTCCTGGTGCCCTCCAACCTCTCCGGCTCTTACACTTTCTGCTTCCTCACCTGCAAGGTCCCCTGAGCTCTGAGGGAAGAGACTTGATGAGAACATCCGTTTAGTATTGTCACATTTCATACTATTTACACCTCCCAGCCTCTCCTCCCTAACCAGCCTGTGCTGCAAGTAGATCTACAGAATGGCCCGCTGGAAATAGATCTACAAAATTGCCATCCCCCACCCATCTGCAAGTTTCTAAAATTCAATTCATTATTCTATCTCCAGAGTCTAGGACAGTCCTGGGCAGCAAGCCTGTGAATGATTTACTTCTTCAGTGAGTATGTTGTTGGTCCCTGAGTTTTCCATAATTCATGTCTGATTTCCTTTTTTCCCTGGAAGCCCAGGCTTATTGTCTTTGCCTCATTACTATCCTGTCTACATAACATAATGTTAAATTTTGACCTGTGTACCAGGGTTTCCTTTACTGTTATTTTTTCCATGAAGTGTCCACCTTAGAGAGGACATAAGAATGACTACTATACATAAAGAAATTACCAAATGCAGAAACTTTCTCTTCATTCTTTGGAGTTAAACTTTAACATCATGGACATTTTGATAGAAACCTACACTATAGCTGCATTTAACTTAATCAAAACATTATTCTCCTAAAATCCTTAATTAAATAAATGCTCCAAAAAAGGACCAGATTTATCTTGCATAATCAAAGACCCAATAATTATAAAAACATGCTCCAAAATCTAGCAATAACTTATATTGAGTTTTATTTTAATATATTAAAATTAAGGGGGAAATGACCTCACAATTTAACTACATCTTGTGAACCTCCCATTACAAACAAATTACTGCGATTAAAAAGTCCATAGGCCATCCTAATTGTGCCTGGACTTGATGTTGGTTGGGGTGATCTGAATTTCATTTTTACATTGCCTAGGGAAGTGTCTGTGTCATACAGGATCCAACAAATCCATTGTTGAACATCATAACAGTAATTTATGATGCTTCTACTGTTCTGACAAAGTTGAGAATTTCTAAAGTGTTTTCAGTTAAGACATACCAAAGGCAGAGTAGCTGGAAACCTTAGAAATGAGGAACAAAAAGCATCTTCTAGAAGTTAATCCAAATGCAGAATCCAGGAAGGGTGGATATTGGAGAAGGGAATAAGATATCTACATTAACAGGAGTCATTCTAAGATTTGCAAGAGACTTGTCTCTAGAGGGGATCCCAGGTATTCACAGGGATCTCCCAGCTAGGTACCTGGGCAGCAGAGGAGTGGGTGCCTGAACTGAACTTGCCCCATAGTTACTTTGTTGAATATCTTTATCGTCACCATAGAAATTTCACATGATGGATGGAGATAGAGCCAGAGACCCACATTCACATCAGAACAAGGGACTGAGCTACCAAGGTCCAGTGGAAGAGCAGAAGGAGGGAGAAGATGAGCAAGGAAGTCAGGACCGTGAGGGACTGGCCCACCAACAGAGACAGTGTGCTCGATCTATTGGGAGCTCATCAAATCCAGCTGGACCAAGACTGAATGAGCATATGACCTAACTGGACCCTATGAATGTGACTGCCAGTGGGGACTGACTGACAAACCAATGATAATGGCACCAGGACCTAGCTCTTCTGCATGTATTGGCTTTTGGGAACTTATTCTATATGGATGCACATCTTCCTAGACCGAGATGGAGTGGGGAGGGCCTTGGGCTTCCCATAGGGCATGGTATCCTGCCCCATCTTAAGGAAGTAGGGGGAGGGTGGTGGGGTAGTGGGGGAGCGGGAGGGCCGGGAACAAGGGGAGTAAATGTAAATTTTTCTTTTAACAATAAAAAAAAAGAACAACAACAAAAAAAAAAGAACTGAGCATATATGTGCAAGAACAAAGCAAAGTCTCAGTGCCAAAGACCCGGGGTTGAAAGCCGGTGAGTCAGCCAGCCTCAACACTTAGGGAAAACGAGAGCAGCATCCAGCAGTATCCTTGTGGGACAACAACAATGACAAAACACTGCACCTTGCATTTTATGGCAGTGTGTGCTTGTAGAAGACATCAGGAAAACAACAAAGACCGAACTAAGGGTGTGGATGTGACCGCGGCTTGAGAGAGCACCGTGGTTTAAAAAGACACAGCACCCAGGGCAACGGTGTCTTTGGTCTAGCTTCCTCTTCCTCACATATATGTTACCCCTGCCTCATGAACCAATGGACTCTCATCCTAGGGCGTAGAACTTGGAGTATCAGGCCTGCCATACAAGTGGTCACAAGCATCTGAAATGGGTAGGAAAGACACCGAGGGAGGCAAGGGCTGGTTGCCATAAAGAAAAAGGACAGTTGTTGGTTGATGTGCAGCACGGTGGCTACTCCTGTCTAGTCATTTGTATGTACACACATTGAAAATGATAAATTATGGCATGTGACAGGGTTTGGGATTTGCTGGATTCTTTCCCAAGGGAAGGTGCAATTCTTGAAGATCAGCTTTTAATGTTGCCTTGGGTATATGTCTCTCTGTGCCTGTCTGAGAAGGAATGGTGCTTTCTCCCAAGTGGTGAGCTGCATAAATAGTTTGACTTAATTCTGAGAACTTCAACAGCAATTATCCATTTCCCTCTTTTATAACACACTATTAGAGTCTGAATGACTTGTGGAAAAGAGAATGAGAAGTCTAAGCAGCCTGGTGTGGCACTGGCTGTGGTGAGGACCTCAAGACAAATGGCTATAGTGGGACTGCATACAAGACAGCACATGGCAGTGAAGGAAGCCAAAGTCTGGGAAGAGCTCAGACTTATCCTCCTTTAGCAACTCTCTTCCCAAAGCTAGCCAGACAGCCTTAATTCCTCCAGTGAGCTAAGGGCCTCTCACGAGCCCTGCCTCCTTTTCTCTCTATTCTCCATAATATTGTGTTTGTTGTCCATTTGCTAAACTCGTGTGTGTGTGTGTGTGTGTGTGTGTGTGTGTGTGTGTGTGTGTGTGTGTAAAAGAATACTCATTGATCTCTTGGTAATTTCTTTGGTTCTGGAGCAGTATACAACACAGAAACAATGAAGACAATGTAGAGTCATCATAGATATTACCTGTATAGTTGTGTATGGTATCTTCAGAGTTGTGTTAAGGTATCTTCCTCTTTCAAAATATTTTTATTCTTTGAGAACTTCATACAATGTATTTTGAACATATTCATTCTTTACTCCCTTCCCTAAATCTTCCCAAGTCTACCACACCCTCCTCCTTCTCAAAAATTCATGTCCTCTTTTTCGTTCGTTTTTGATAACCCACCAAGTCCAGTTTGTGCTCCCATTGACTCCAGGATATGTGGACATCTACTGAAGTATGGTCCACTTACCAGGGGCCACACCTTTCTTATTTTCCTTTCCCAAGAAGCCATCAAGTGTCAATGGCTCCTCAGATGTGGGGGTACTTATGAACTCCACTCCTATCCATGTTAGAACATTGACTGACTTGTCAATATTGACTTCTGCAAGTCATGAGTAAGCAAACACAGGTGCTGTGCACTGTGGAAGAATGCTCTTGTACATTGTAAAGATTTGTCGCTCACATTGGTTTAATAAAATGCTAACTGGCCAGTAGACAGGCTGGAAGTATAGGTGTTAATCTTTGGCCATCAAAAGGAAGTGGCCATTTCCATATTGATGTGCAATGCCCTCTGAAGGCAAAAAGAATAGAATTATTCATGAGGAAAACATTTTTAAAGAGAGTTTGTACATGAATTTCCTTATTATTATGTTGTTTCCTGTCATTTGACAGATAATGATAACGTTAAGCATTTTTGCCTTAAAGGACTTCAGGCCCAGCCAAGGCAAGTTCATGATCTTCTATGGCAATGGCATCAGATTCCCAATACTTAAAAACTCTTATACTTTTATGGGACTCATACTTTTATGAGTATGAGTATGGGACTTATACTTTTATGTAGTTAAAGATATATAACATGGCAGAAGACACAGTCACTGAATGAGATGATTTCTCCTAAGAAATACAACTACACCCAGAAACCATCTAGTGCCCATGAACTTGAAAAATAATGAAAGTCTGTGAGAACCATTTGGCACGAGATACATTTGTATTTACAAAACAATATGAATAGACATAAATAGACTGTATTTAAAGAAACTTTGATCATTATAACCCCCACATTGATAGGAAATTCCATAATATAGAAATATTGTTATAACGAAATAAATTGTGTTACACAAGAACCAGGTGATGTTTTCTGCCCTGGCCCTTGCTTAAGTTTAATCATATTCGCCCAAGATCTGAAGAGATACAGTTAGGACTAGAGAAAAGAAAATTATGAGATTGTGGGGTGTAACTTCCTGTGAAGCATTCTATTCTCAGACACCCTGTGACCTTATAGAAATGGGAACCGTGAAAATGTTTTCTAGCTTGGGGGTTAATCTTATAGTTCACTTTCTCCAATGTGCTCCACCAAAGGCCAGATGGGATTCTAAAATGAACTAGGCTCTCACTACAAAGCACCCTTGTAGCCTGAGGCATGAAGAGGTATTACAAATATGTGTGCTATGTGGAGGTCCCAGCAGGATTTCCACAGAGGGCCTCTGAAGAGGCATGGCCACTCTGGGAAGCACAGCACTTTGAACTTCTCAGTTCACTCTGAGCACTGACCCTGCAGCATGGGTAAGGAGGCCAATTCAAACCATGTGTACAGAGAAAGGTCAGGGCAGACCCAGTACTCCCACCCCTCTGCCTGGTCATGGGCCCAGCATCAGACACTTAGAGCTCCTTGCTGGCAGCCCTCTAAGTGCACTGTCTTTGTATTGTGGCAAAAGCGTACTTCTCACAATGAGGAAGCATTGGGAGTTTGGGCATCACTTGCCCCTAGATTGAGTTGTGGCACTACCAGAACTCTACTAGAACATCTTCACTGTATAACTTTAGACAAATTGCTGAGTCTCTGAGCCTTAAGGGTCTTCACACATATGAAAGGATGCTTCCACCTAAGTTGTAGGATGCTACAAATACTATGTAAGATAACAAAGCACACAGGGAAGCAGTCTAGTACCAAGATCAAGATCTGTCAGCCTCAGTTTCCTCATCTGTTAAATATCAACAGCAGAATATTTTCCTAGTGAGATTTCTCATGAACATCAAGTAAAGGGCAGCAAAAACTATTGAGCAAAACATTGCAGTAAAGTGGAGGCCCAAAAACAGCAGTGCAATTTCCTTTCTATTTTTTCCTATATACAGCACACAGGGGGGAAAAACTGTTTTTTCTACTGTCCTGTGGTCAAATTAAGAATGTTTAGTGTTTGGGGGGCCAGTGAATTGACTCAATGAGTAAGAATACCTGCCACCAAAGCCTGACCACCTGAGCTCAGCCCCCACAATCCACATGGTTAAAGGAGAGAACTGACTCCTGAAAAGTTGTTCTCTGACCTCTATAGGCATGCTGTGGCATGGGAGAGCATAGGCACAAGCACGAAACAAGCAAAAAGACAAATACACAAAAAACAAAAGGAAAAATGAAACTTCAGACAGAAATATAGTGGTCTCAAAACTGTGTTTCTACATGCCCTGAACAATTTTGCACGATGTGTATATGCTCTAAAAAGTGCTAGCATATGTTGAATACACACATATTCTAGGACTACAAAGCAGAGGCAGGGTTATACAGATTCTGTGAAACCTAAAGAAAACACACACAAGGAGAGTGTCAGTTTGGGATCAATTATGTGTAATAGAGAAATTTGACAATCTTAACAAAAACGTATCTGGGTACTTTCTCAAAAGTCTCATCCCAAGTGGTGTTTAAAGAGAAAAAGTTTGGCCATCAAAGGATTTATGTAATATTTTCATGACAGCAGTTTTCATCCTGATAGCCAGGTTACCTTAAGGAGGAGAAAAGCAGGTGTGCATACTACCGTGAAAATAATTCCAGGAGCAACCAGACCTCAGGCTTTAGACAACTCAGCTTACAATTTATTTCCTCTAATCCACTTGATTTTCCCGGCTTTCAGCTGCCAGTGCATGTGTGTCAATAAAGGCTATGTATGGTCCCAGCAAAACTCAAATTAGGGGCTGGGCATGTGCCTTCCAGTTGCCCAACAGAATGATTTATCTTGACTTGACAGGTGTTAATGTTTGGCCTGCGTGTATGTACGTGCACCACGTGAGCGCCTAGTGCCCTCAGAGGGCAGAAGAGGGCATTGAATCCCCTGGAACTGTAGTTACAGATAGTTGTGAGCTACCCCGTGTGTGCTGGGAACTGAGGCAGATCCACTGCAAGATTAGTAATAACTGTTTGTAATAGCTGAACCATTTCTCCAACCCCACTTAGAGCTATTAGTAATCATCTCCCTTGTGATATTTCCACCGAGGAAGGAGTAGGTTTTTAGTGCTCACTCACTTCCATCTACATGAGACTGCACACACACACACGGTCACTGAAAAGCAGTGTTGCCAATCTCTGTTGTTACCTTCACTCCTGGGTTTGAGCACAGGGGAAGCATTGACAGCTGGAGCTGCTGTGTCAGGTGTCACATAAAGAACATGGGTGACAGCTGATGACTCAAAGTCCAATGCATCTCTTCAGAGAGCTGTTCTTTTTAGGAAAAAAAAATGACATGGGACTATTACCAAGACGTTCAGTACTACCGTGGTATCCATATCAGAAGCAAACCAAGATGAAGTCATACCAGTGAACACCAGGAAAATAAGGTAAGTTTCAGTGAGCAAACCTTCAGATTCAGTCACTAAAAAATCGGTGTTTTTGAAGGAAGTAAAAGCTTTCCTCTAACAGAAATCCTGCATATACACGAGCCTACTAGTATTTCTTCACATGGAAAAATTACTTCTTGCAAACAACTAAACAAACAAAAAGAACTATTCAAACAGAATAGTCTCCATTATAATGTTTAAAATTATATTTACAAAAAGCAAACTACATGATTACACAATCAGATTGACAATATTGTCATGGTGCTTTAAGAGAACTGGGTAAGTCTCATACAAAAAACAATAATAAAGATTTTTCCCTTTGATTATTAAATAGTAATTTAGGCCTTCCTCTCTTAAAATAGCAACATCTATCTATCTATTCTGCACCATTGGGTACCACTAAAAAGCCCATTCAAAGCCCCTTTGTTACTTCTTAATGACATTTTTGAGCCTTTGAAAATACAAGCAACAGTCATTTCTCATTGTACAGTCGGTGATGATAATTGACTTTCTAGGATAGAACATCCATCTTAGCAACTTTTCACACAATGTACATGTGATCTTCATGTCAACATCATGCAGAGGAAACATGGCTTATAAGCAGGGGTTAAATAACAGATAAATCATGTCCTGCATAGCGCATGTAAAATGCTCCATTTTTCATGTGCATTATTGGCTTTGTGCTGTCCCGCCACTGCCACAGCTTAAGCGTTCTTTCTTTCCCTTTCTTTAATATGACTGCCAGCATTTTGATGTCATATGTTTTGCCTTATTGAGCCATTTGGGCCACAGGTGTGTCACTGTGTTTTTGACGGAGTGTTGCTATTCCAGAGTGCTCCATCCAAAACACAGCCCCACACATGTAATCCAAGCCCAAAGATGAGTCAATCACTGTGTTTGCTGTGGTACTCACGAGAACTTTCTGCCAACTTTACAACCCTAGTAACATGTATACTAGCAAGAGGACAAGCCTGAAGTTTTAAAGACTTACTCTCATATGAATTTTCAAGGGGTAATTTCCTTGTGTGCATCCACTCCATTGGAGTTAAATTGTTGTCAGATTGCAAAAGCCTTTTTTAATGCCTTTTTCACACCCCTTAAATAGGAACATTCCAAAATGCCATGTAAATTGTCTTCTAAGTCAGAACCAAGAACTTTAAAAGAGTTTCTTAACAGTGAATATATTCCCTAAAATGCCAGGCAAGATTCTAGCAATCTTGATAAACACAAAACAAGCTTCATGAATCACATTTAAAAGGCTTTACTTTCTTACTGCATTAAGGAAATGCCCACTCTGAAAACGCTCACAACAAAGAGAACAGCCCGGCTGGGGAGGTTTAATCTGGGTATTATTTTCAAGGCACACTTTGAAGAGAGGATTTACACACTTTGAACACTCCATCAGACGCGTAGACTTGCCTCTGCCAGTGTTTATTTCTTGAACTGATTGCGGTTACAAGCTGATTAGTGAGAAAGATGCTGAAAGAGAGGGAGTAAATCGAAGGACAGGTGTCACATCCTCGGCACTCTCGTTTAGGGCTTGCATAGCCAGTTCCACAGTGGCACATTTGGCACTATGTGGGTGGCTGCCTGACTTCAAATACCCAGCTGCTCTGGCTCCCAGGGCACTGACAGTCTGTCTCCTCCACTTCAGAATCCTCCGGTGATGAGTCTCCGGCCCTTTAAACAGAAAAGCCTGAGAACCATATGGTGATTTAAAGAGTGCTATCTAGTGATACGAGGGCTTTATGAAGCACATTCGTATGTCACTCCGCTGCATGCGGTCAGAATTCTCTGCTGTTCTTGTGAGAAGCCACCTCCTGGTCTTGATCTTTTAACAAAAGCACAGGCCTTCACTAATGGTAGGGAGGATGTGGCTTGCGAAGCATCTATCCCAAAAAGATCCTGTGTGTAAACAATTCATAATGTTAAAACTTCTTTCCCCAAAAGCAATTATTTTTTTATCTCAAAGAAGCTACCAACAAAGTTGTGACTTCTCTGTTGTACCTTCAGTTGGTGGACAGCCACATAATCAATCTTAATGCTTTGTTGAAATGTTTTAGTTACAAACTTCTTACAATGTTTGGAATGAGTTCATGAGTTCTGTGCCTTCTGCTTCAGTTTAGGGGTCCAGAGACTGGCCAGCAATACACGATAATACTTCAGACAAAATGGTTGTCAGCCAGATAATGATTCCTCTGTAGAGGCAGGTGTTCATACAGCCAATATCACATATCTCTCAGGACAGAATCATACATTGAACCAAGTTGTTTACCTTTGGGGAAAGCAATGAGCTTGGTGCAAAATCCTGGGTCATGTTTTCATACCCGAAGTTTCCCAACGTCATTAGGAGCTGTTACTTCCGAAAAGCAGAAAGGCAGTTCCTGAAGCAGAACTGCGCTTTAGGTCCCTCCAATTCCAGTCTGGTTTCAAGCCACCCAAAGTTGACAGACCGACTGTGGTCCCAAGCAAGTACCTCTCTCATGTGACATCACACAGGGAGGCTCCAGAGAAATGTCTAAAACAGGCTTGCTTCAAGTGGACATATGGGAAGCTTCTCTGACAGGGAAGTCAGGAAGTGTGCCTGCCTCTACCATAGGCCCTCACTGTGGCGCTCACATGTTTGTTGGATTTGTGGGAAAGGAGGTGCTCATTAATGCAGATGTTCACAACACCCTCAGTTGCTACAGTATAGGGACTGTGCACCAAAACCAGCGGTGCCCGAAGGAACAGCCCAAAGAGGCCTAGGTGCCCACTGGTGGAATCAGGGCATCACAGGTGCACTGAGATGCTGGCTGAGCCCCCTTCTCCATCACTCCTGTATCCCTAGGATGCCTGCAGCCCTCTGTAGACTGCAGGGTTGCCTGGCCCAAACATATCACAGTCCCTCTACTAGAACCTTCTCTCACATCTGCTCCCATGCCTCTCAGCTTCTCAACAGATTAAAGAATGTGCATGTTGTTGGGGAAGGAAGGAAGCTAAAAGTTTCTGAGAGGACATAGGAAAGACGTTTAGCAGGGTTGACTTTATTAGGACCAAAGAAGCAAATTAAAAACCTGCTTAGATTTTTACCACTTTATAGTTTCACAACAAATTTAAACATGAATGCTGTCAATGTTGGAGAAAATGGGTAAGAATTCGGAGTGATTTCTGAGTTAGAAAATGAATGTGACATGTAAGACAATCCCCATGTCCTAAACAGTGTGGATGGAAATACAGTATATTCCAGCAACTTCCAAGGCAGCAGAGATGCCAGATGTCCACTGTCTTGTATTTCAGAACCTGGGGCCTTTTTATTTGTTTTCTTTTACAATGTGATGATGCTGGAGATGCATCCTGTTGCACGAGTTCTGTCAAAAGCCACAGACAAACGTGCAGGTACTGCCCACTCTCGCCTTCTTAGTTAGACTGTGCCTAGTACTGGCCAAGCAAAAATCTGGTATGCTGCTCTCAAAATTAAAGCAGCCAAACAGGAATGGACTTTCTTTCTAACTGGGGAGCAGAGAGAAGGAGGTGTCAGTCTGTAGGTTTATTCCCATGGTTCTCTTCCATCTTAGCTAAAGGAGAAGCTTGCAGCACATTACCCCAGTATTATACTGGGAATTTTTAAACAAATAACCATTTTTATAACCTAAGGTGTGTCCCAACTCAGCCCCTGAGCCCATAAGAGAGATGAAAACGGCTTGGTAGAGAGGAGAAACGCTACTAGCGAGGGAATCTCAGTGTGCTGCTGAGAGTAAACACACATTCACATACTGTTTATTATACTTTGGGAATTAAAAAAAGTTTCGTGGGGGGAAACTTTTCCTAGCTGTATTTAGAGAGTGATCTGAGATGTGGGAAAGTTGTCTATTGCTTATGTTATTCTTTTCACCCACTTTTGAATTCTTTGAGGCTCCATTTCCCCTGAGTTCAGCGGATTGCCACCCACCTAGGCTCTTCCTGCCTCTGCCCCAACAGAATTTCTTTGTTGTTTTATCTAATCAGATTCAGAGGCCCTGCTAGGGTTGGCCCACTTGGACTTTGCAAGGAGGTTATATTTCTGATTTCCCAGGCTTCAGAAGAACTAAAAATAACTGAGTTGAAATCTGAAAGGCAAAGCTGTTTCATCTGCCAGTATCATCAGGAGATGGAATTGGGCTGAACCAACAGAGAGGGGCTCTCTCTGCTCTGTGTAAATTGTAACAGCAGCCTGCGTGGCTAGAGCCCCAGCGTGTCTCATGCTCATATGCGATCTATTTTCCTTACTTTCATCCATTAAAATTAGCCATATTAGGAGCTGGGGAGAGGGTTCAACTGTTAAAAGTGCCTCTTGCTTTTCCCGACGACCAGAGTTCAGTTCCTACCATCAATGCAATGCCCTACAATCACCTGTAACTCCAACTCCAGGAAATCTGACATTCTCAACTGGCTCTCTTGAGTACCAGCACCCATGGTGGCACACATTTGCACAAACATATACATGTGCACATAAATATACAAATAAATCGTTTTCAAAGCACCTATGCTTCGATGACTATCTTAAAAATAAAATTATTTATGGGTCATGCTGACCTTTCTCTTAATTGAGTCATTAGACTTGGTAGACAAGGTATTCTCCATATATGAGCTAAGCCCCCACAAAAAGCTAGTCTTAAATGACACAAATGGAATGAATGTCCTCTGTCTGAAGGATCAATATCGCCATCTAGAACCACTTTCTATGTTTTAGTCTCACATTGATTCTTTTCTTATTTAATGTAGAAGCCAGCAGAGAAACATGAACAGTGTGTGCCCCAAGACTCATTCTGAAGGATTTGCTAACCAACCCTAGCAGGATTCATTTCATGAGCCTCTCCTGGCCAAGACTTCCATCCCTGTGTTCTCCAAAGATGGATTATGCCCATGAAACATGGTGAGGGAACATCTGTCATACATGAAAGATAAAACATATCTGGCTTTGCTTTTTCATGTTTTATTTTTTAGAGTGATAAAAATGAAAGAGACTAAGTCAGGGGGAAATTTAAAAGGGAGTGGGGAGTGGAGTTTGTACTGTTAACTCTGCTAGGACTTCAGAAAATATATAGAATTTCAGTTCTGAACACATATGTGAAACTAGAGATTGTGAAAATAAATATTTAGCCATATTCCTAC
This sequence comes from Dicrostonyx torquatus, assembly GCA_028555095.1. Lineage (NCBI taxonomy): Eukaryota > Metazoa > Chordata > Mammalia > Rodentia > Cricetidae > Dicrostonyx > Dicrostonyx torquatus. Next base: position 9,186,181 of record JAQHUG010000042.1, on the reverse strand, counting down.
TTATACTTTTGTAAGGGTTAAGAGTTTCAGACTGGATTAAAAGGGACAAACAAACATTGTTGGACCTTCTTTCTCTGTCATGTTGACTACAGTAGTCCTGTCCTACAAAACTAAGCAATGAAAAAAGGTGACAGACACTCAAGATAACATTAAATAGCATCATTACTAATAATAATTGAAATTATTGAAACGTTACAAGGAAATTTTAGTAAGTCTTTGTACATATGGCATCAATAATCGCTTTTAGGGAGTCAATGGTGTCCTTGGTGAACGTGTATTGTATGACATCAGCGTAGCCATGTAAAGGATTCCAATGCCTCAGACCCATGGGAGTGGCAAAGTAGTCCTCTTCTAGGGAGAATGTTGACAGTGTGTGCAGAAAATGTCCATCATTCCCAATTGTCCATGGCCTGAAGATTACTCCCCTACAGAGTTGGTTACTACTAAGATCAGCTAAACCTGCCTCTTTGTTGTACACAACCCTGCTTCCCTGTTTATCTGTATGCAATAACCTCACCTCCCTGCTCAATTGTATATAATAAACACACCGAGCTTCAACGCCCCTCCCACACACATACCTAATAGTCAGTTGACGACCGTTTCCCCATATCTGCGCTAAGTCCCAATAAGTACATTGAAATAATAAAAGCGACTTAAGTGGGAGAACACAGATTAAGACTGTCAGTGCACAGGAACAGAAGTGAAATTTCCCATGCTGAATCATAAAAGCTTTAGGAGAGATTCCGCGTTCTCTGTGTGATTTTGTAAACGTTTTCCCAATTCTGACCGTCTTTCAGCGGCACTAGGACAAGGATGAAACAGTACTTACTGTACTCCAAGACCCAGCAGCACACAGTAGGTACTTGCAAAATACTCCCGAATGATAAAAGAATAGGTGAATAGATACAGTAGACATGGTCTCATTCCCATGATATTTTTGGTGGGAAATATGAGATACACCAATATTTCCTGTGAGCATTGGCCACGTTTCACTTAGCTCTTTGCTAATACGGCTTTCCAATGTAAAATTTTGCAAGGCTTGAAATAGAAATCTGGAGCCCTTTTCCTGCAAAACTGAATCCTCTGTTACTATATAGCTATTCCAGGCAGAATTTTGTTTGAAATGAAGAAAGGCTGAATAGATTAGGGAGGAGCAGGAAACCCCTTTGAAGAAGAGCCTGAGGTACCAAAAGGCCACAAGCCACAAGTGTTGACATTTGGTAAGAAAATAAAAATGATCAATATCTCTATTCTCTTTCCTGCTCCAGTAACTTTACTGTTTTTTTCAGCCCAAAAGCTTCTTTTGCTGAACGAAAAAAAAATTTTAAAGCATACAAATTTATCTCAACCAGGTTAGATGTTTGGGACATTAAAAAACATGAATACTTTTGAAACATATTTTCATAGGTCTAGACTTGCTCACACAATAATATATATACATATATATGGTAATGACACATATTATTAATATATTATTACTTATAATAATATATTTAATTTTATATAATATAAACTGCACAGTATTGCTAATAATATATTCATTGCTGATACATAGATAGTTAATATTTTATTTTATGTAGTGCAAGTCACTTTGAAGTAGAATCTTGCATGTGTAGAATATTTTGAATACTTAATCTCCATAATAAACAGAAAAAAGAGCTCCCCATATATATCAAACTTCACACATTCAAAACCTCTTTCTTTTAGGCTTTTGTATGAATCTCTTGTATAAAAACCTATTACCATAGCAGAAATCTATCAGAAACAAATGTGAACTAGGGTACCAGAGGAAGGACAAGGAGGTGCCACGGATAAGCACAGGGAAGGGATTGATGGGCCATACCAAATGGAAGCTGTGTGGATCTGCTGGGTAAGTAGAGAGTAGTTTATACTTGGAATCTTAGACATTTTAGAAGGTGTTTAAGGGCTAACTGGAGCCAGGGATGAGACCGGCAGGCATATCCTGGTTTCTTTTTAAAGTTTCTTTATTTGTATGCATTGGTTCTACATGTTGATAGGGTACAGTGTAGTTTTCCTGTGCATGTATAAAGGAATCTGCATGTTTCAATAAAAGCACACTCATTTTCAAATGTTTGATAATCCGGGGCTCCAATAAAATGGGTCATTTAAAGAATTAATCAGCTGCTTAACAAAACAATAGTATCTCTTTCTCCAGTTAAAATTACACAAAATACTTTACAATGGATGGTAGAAACTTCAGAGTCGCTTTAAGAGTAGTTGCTAATGACAGTGTTGTGGAGTTTCTTAAATTACTTTCAAAAGATGCACAAATTCAGTTATCTATGTAAACCTACCCACTCAGCATCTCCAACTGCTACTTACATCCAGCAACTCAGTTGGTGTAAAACTTTCTGGATTATGTGGTCAGTGACTACATCATCCATCTATCCACCCCTCCACCCATCTATCTGTATGTTTATCCAAACTACAAATCTTCAAGTTTTCATCAACTTCTCTCTGTACCCCAGCCCACAGGTCTATATGGATGCACACCTTCTTAGGCATATAGGATGGAGGGGGGAGGGCCTTGGGCATCCCACAGGGCAGGGTACCCTGCCCCCTCTTAAGGAAGCAGGGGGAGGGAGGAGAGGTAGTGAGGGAACGGGAGGGCCTGGGACAAGGGGAGGAAGTGTAAATTTTTCTTTTAACAATAAATAAATAAATAAAAAGTTTTATCGCATGTAATCATGGAGAGCTGCTCTGTTCTCCTTCCCAGCATTCTCTCTACCCCCAAATCCTGCCTAGCTATACACCAAACAGCTTTTTATTAACAATGAGAGCAACACATCTTCACAGTTTGCAGAAGGATTATTCCACAGTAAGTTTGGATCATTTATGGTATCTTGTTGACTTTAAAGCTTTTGATAGCTAATGAGTGAATAGTTGCCAAGGGACATTGAATTATGGAAACTGCTAAGTTAAACCAACCAATAAATTTTAAAAATATATTAACTTCAAAATGAAAGTAAAAAAATACATTGCATGGGGGAAGAGGTTATGCTTTTGTTTCCACAGAAAATAAAAGGCTATGGATTTGTTCAAGGTAAAGAGGATCAGGTTTGATCAGGGGATATCCCCTGAAAATCCTGGCTACAGACAAAGAAATAAACCCAGAAAAACTACAAGACAGGTAAGATACATATTTACCTACTCTAACATAAAACAAAAAAATCATCTTTAGCTGACTTGTGTACAACACACAGTTCATACTTGTGTTAATGCAGATATGTATGTGACCCTTGAAAGTTGGTGTGTTTTTAGAGCAAGAGGACCAGACACCAATAATAAAGGGTAAAGGGTGGCCCAGGTGATCCAGCTTTGCAAACTGCCTCTGTTGCAGTTTCCTCAGAGTTCTGAATCCAGAACAGTTTCAAGGCTGCTGGCGGAGATGGTTCAGCCTCATAGACTTGTAGCCAGGACTACAGATAAGCTGTATGCTTTTCCACTGCACAGAGATTGGACAACTAACGTTATACCTAACTCTCACAGGACTTGACCATTTTCTCAGTCTTCTCAGGGTTCTACAAAAAAAGCCATTGCCCCAAGACAACAGCAAACAGTCTAGAGACTACAACACCCACATTCCAAAGGTGGAGTGGGTGGGTTTTTGGTCATTCGGTGGGCTATAAATGTTTGTCATCATTTAGGGTAGTTGCTTATAAGTTGTTATTGGTAATAGTCAACAAGAAAACTAAACTAAGGAGATTAGATTCCGGGATCTCTTTCTGAAAAGAAAAGGGGACATATAGTATAGGCATGAGGGATAAAAGGGTAGATTGTTGAATCTACTTTTGAATAACCATTAGCCTAAATACTTTACATTAGTATGGATCTTTATATATTGATACAAATTTAATGTTTTGTTATTCTGTATATATGTTTCTATTTTTGTTTAAGGTAGTGTACTTATGCAACTCATTTAAAATATAATGCAAAGTTTTAGTCCTTGCAAGCTATTTAGAATAATTAAAGAAGACAAGTTAATAGTTAATCATCCATAACAATCAAATTTAGTCATGTTAAGAATGTTTTCAAGGTCATACAGTTATATGGTTTAGATATATAGGTAATCTTCAAATATGTCAAAGACATACAGAACATGACATTTAAAATGTTTTAATAACACAAGGCTTTTCATGACAGTGAGACATGTCTGCTCCTGGCAGCACCAAGTTACTTCAAAAAAAGGATGATGGGCCGGGCGGTGGTGGCGCATGCCTTTAATCCCAGCACTCGGGAGGCATAGGCAGGCGGATCTCTGTGAGTTCGAGAATAGCCTGGTCTACAAGAGCTAGTTCTAGGACAGGCTCCAAAGCCACAGAGAAACTCTGTCTCGAAAAACCAAAAAAAAAAAAAAAAGGATGATGGACATTTAAGAACATCCATATGGAGTTTACTTTCATTGTGACAAAGCAAGACATTGGGGCAAGAAACTGTCCTTAGCTCAATGGCTGATATATAGTATACAAACAGGACAAGCAAGATACAAAGGAATATAACTGCTGAATTTTGCCAATACAGGGTGAAACAGTCCTTTAAAATACCTGCTTCACAGAAAAGTCTATCAGATATTCTAGGCCTGTGGGCCAAAGATGAATGCCTCAATATTTCAGGAGCACCTTGGGGTGAGTGTTCGGGCAACTAGGTATCTCTGCTGTTTCTTAGTTTTGGAAGTTGCTTGTTCTGCACTTCTTGTTTACTAGAGTAATATTATATCCTTCTGGGGATTTTGATGGAGTTGAAGACTAGATAGTTTTCTTAGTAATGACAGAGGGTACAGACATCTTTAGTTGCCAGGCAAGGTTTCCTGTGGTGAGACTAGGGTACATTCCAATTGAGTTGTTGGCCAAGACAGGGAGTCCTGTGGAAATCCTCAAACAACACAGGGTGTTGCTGAAACAAAAGGTTTCTCTCTGCAAACTGACAGTGGGAGCCCCATTGCCAAGGACAACACCCGCACAACTCATTGGACATGGAGAAGCTGAGTCTGTGCTTACTTGCAGCACTTACTTACCACGCCCTTATATTCTTTTCGATGCAGAAAGGTAATCTGCAGGATACTGAAAGAAAAGGCGGATTCAAGCCAGCTACAAAACCTTTGATCTACAATCTGTCCTTCCTGCAAAATATGCTAGGGCAAGGGTGGCACAGAATGTGTGGAAGTAGCCAATGTCTGATTTGGCCCACTCTGAGAAGGAACCCACATCTGTCACTGCTTGGGTAACCAAGAACCAGAGACAAGATAGCCCAGAGACCTAGCGTAAAAACCAAACACTACTGGTCTTTAAAGAAAGAAAGGAAGGAAGGAAGGAAGGAAGGAAGGAAGGAAGGAAGGAAGGAAGGAAGGAAGGAAGGAAATGATTCCTAATGATATTCTGCTATACTCATAGATCGGTGCCTTGTCCAGTCATCATCAGAAAGGCTTCCACTTTCCACTGGCAACAAATGGGAATAGATGCAGAGTCCCACAGCCAGACATTATGCAGAAAGAGAGTTTAAAATTAGAGGTCTTCATCAAATCCCTCCCCTCAGAGCTTAGAGAATCCTGTTGAAGAGGAAGTGTAGAGATTGTAAGTTCAGAGAGGATAGAGCAGAACAGAGAGCAAGGCTCTCTGAGTAAGCTAAGCAAGGTGCGTATGAGCTCACACACTGAAGCAGTAAGCACAGGGCCTACGTGGGTCTGCACCAGGTCCTTTACAATGTATCCTGATTATAGTTTCTCAGTCCCGCCATCTTCTCTCCCGCTCCGGATCCACTCTCTTTCTGACTCTCATTAGAAAAGAACAAAGAACAGGCTTCTAAAATATAAATTGTTTGCTTTTTGTTTTGTTTTTTTAGTTTAGTTTTGTTTTCTTTTTCAAGATAGGGTTTCTCTGTGTAGCTTTGGAGCCTGTCCTGGTACTTGCTCTGTAGACCAGGCTGGCCTCGAATTCACTTTAATCCCTGCCTCTGCTGGGATTAAAGGAATGTACTACCTTAATAATTTTATGGAAATCCAGACTATGAGAATGAATGGGTCTCTGACTCTTTTACCTGTTTTGGGGATTCTTTTCCTCCTGTTTGGTTGCTGTGTCCAACTTTGATATGATAGCTTTTGCTTCATCTTATTATAGTTTATTTTGTCATATTTGGTTGTTATCTCTTAGAGGCTTGTTCTTTTCTAATGTAGATCTGGAGGGGAGAGAAGATGGTTGGACTCGGAGAAGTTGAGGGAGGAGAAACTAAAATCAAGATATATTGCATGAGGAAAATATCTATTATCAATAAAATGAAAAAAATAAATTTTATCAATAATAGATGAAATGCTAAATATATTTTATGTTACTAATATCAACCAAGAGATATCAGAACAGCATTTGTGAATTATGCTCATTGGTCTTAGAAGCTAATTTTTTTTTGCCTCTTTAGTGTTTGGATTTTATATTTTGGAGACATAGTATTTCTGTATATCCCAGGCTGGCTTGGAACTTGCTGTGTGTTGTGGGATATTTTGATCACACTCTGACATTCCCAAGACTGCCAATAAAGTTTGCCTTGAATCCAGGGCAGAGATAGCTACTAGTTGACCAGAATTAGCCAAGAGGTTTGGGAGGACTTAAGACCAAAGAGAGACACAAGAAGTAGTAGGGAGGGACTTAGAAAGATTTGAGAGCCCTTTTTGGATTGAAGAAGGAAAGAGAGATAAGGTCACTGATCGGTTCTCTACTGCTTCTCCACTGTTTTTTCCCTGATATCTGATTTTGAGTTTTATTTAGTAATAGAACAATATAAGTAATCACTTCAACTGTGTATCTCAGCGCTGGCAGGTATGTACCACCGTGCTCAGATTCAGTCATTGTTCTTCGGAGTAAGACTTTTAAGGAGTATTGTGAATGGTCAGGATTATCTCTTAGGAAGGTCTAGGCATCTTATAAATAGTGGATTTGGTACCTTAACGCTCCCTATAGGTTCAAAACTTACTAAAATAAAATTGGACTGAAACAGCTGACATTGGAATAGAAATGCAACAGTTGAAATTGAAAGATTGAGTGAACAATAATTATGCTTAAATTCAGGGGGAACGTGGTTGTTCTCCCATGCACTCATGTTATCTCTCTTTTACACACACACACACACACACACACACACACACACACACACACACACAAACTTGCTGCTTTCTTATACAAATTACAACTTTCATCAGTGTGCTCAGAAAGCACTGGCATCAAGACCTAGAAATTTATTACAGTATTTCTGAAGATGGTGTTCTCAGCACCTTTATATTACGTATATTCTGGCTCAGTTCTGTCTGTGTCCTAGATGGAGGTGTAGATAGTATTTAAATAAAACTATTAAAAAGTATATTGTTTACTTTAGTGCATGGGACCCCCTGAATTAGGTCCAACACACCCAAAAAAAAAACCTCTCAAGTTTCCACTTTATGACCTAGATAAAGAAAGACTGGGAAGAATTTTGTTATAATCCTCAATTGATATCTCTACCATTCTCACCTTTGTATTTATTTCATTATAGGCTGTTACTACTTTAGATTTTTTTTCACAACATGAAATCTTTATTACTAACACAAATAACTTACTCTATCTTCATATATTCTAAAACAGTTTTATAAATTACTTATAATTTCTTATTCTGAAGTTTCCAATATAAAACCCTAACATTTATGATACTTCCAAGGCGTAGGCACAAACATGAGTGCAGCTCTATTGGTAACATCTCAGAAAATGTTATTATTATTTTTATGATTATGAGAGTAGTTGAGTGGCTGGATAAAGGGCTCAGCAGTTAGAACCATGTACTGCTCCTGCAAAGGACCTAAGTTCTGTTCCTAGACTCCATGGTCAAGTAACTCAAGGGAATCCAATATTCTCTTCTGCATCGTGTGGGCACCTGCACACATCCACATACAATCACACACATGCACACATAATTTAAAAATGGAACAAATATGTTCTAAGTAGGTGTATTTGTGTGGAGATAAAATTAGAATGTTTAATTTTTATCTATTTTTATTAATTTTATCTCTAATAATTGATGCTACCAAAAATAAACCTCAAGTAAGAATAATACATTGTTAACTAAGGGTTTATCTAGACAGTGGTGATTTGTGTTCTAGTCTAAGTATTTTCATTTTTCAAGCTTCATAAAAGGTTCATTGATCAATAGAGATAGCAAAAAAATGACACAATACAAATAAATTAAATATTATTTCCTAGTTCAGAGAATTTTGATATATACCCCATGCATTTTTCCATGACATTCTACATACATTCTTAACACAATTGGAATTATAATTCTAAATTTAATATTTGAAATTTTGCCTCATTCTCAGATTTCATTTCCTAAGGCCTGGGGAACTTTTTGAAAGAGAGAAATGGCTTTTGCTCCCTTGAAAAGTTACCATCACTAAAAAATGTAAGATGGGCACCAACTGCTATATGTTGATGGTATTATCCAGGCTTTAAAAGGCTGTTGATTTCAGCCAACACTATTCGGTCCTCTGAAGTTCAAGAAGCTACTGTTCCTGGTAGCCTGCTCCTAACTGGCTTGCATCCTGCTTCCTGAGAGTTCCTGCCAACTTGCCCCCTACCCACATCATGTACCAGGCTGTGGCCTCCACAACAGGCAGTGCTGGGAGCTCTCAGACCAGCCTAATTAATCCTCCATGACAGCCCACATCACTGGAGGCTTGTCTGCTACTACTGGTACCAAAACAAACCCACTAGATGTTTAGGTTCAAACAAAGCATATTCATGATGGTGACACATCCAAGCGCCACAAAATGAGGTCTGTGTCTATAGCTAAGCCGCAGCTGACACCCTCCCCTAAGAGGAACCCACCATCGGCTTCCTCATAGAGTTACACAAAGAAGTGAGTTTCCAAACCAGGGTTCAAGTTTGTAATGTTATTATATGATTGTGATCCTTTTTTCCTTTTTCTGCAGTAGTTTTGTTACAGATTTTTTTAATAGAAACCTTGTTTAAGGATAAATAAAATAAAAATGTCAAGATTCAGAGAACACTTCTAAATATCAAAATCTCAGTGTTTTTATTCTATTTTTGAAGGAAAAAATGAAGTATTGGCATCTCTCTTGCTTGGGGGTGAAGAGTGGAGCATAAATCTTGCATGTTTACATAAAGCTTCTAGAACTCAGGTTCACAGTATACTGGCTGTATTTTTTCAGGACTTAGGATGCTGATCTGAGCCAGAATTAAGCATTTTTAAGACATCCAGGCACTAGTGTTCCTAGTAGCCTGGTCCTGGTTTGTTTCTATTTCATTTCCTGTTCACTCTAGCTAAGTTGCCCCCACTCTACCACCCTGTCTCGCCCTCACCCTGCCACCCTGCCCTCACCCTGCCACCCTGCCCTCACCCTGCCACCCTGCCCTCACCCTGTCACCCTGCCCTTGACCTGTGTAACCCACCAGGTCGAAGCGCTACAACAGGCAGGAATGGGGCCTCTCAGGCCTTCCCACTTAATCCTCCATGTGCAAAATAGCTTTCAGAACAGGTGCTTTGCCAAATCGTGCTTTCTGTAATGAGAGGAAAGAAATGAATCTGATGAAGAAATTTGTTTTTATTCAAGTTATAATCACTTATAAGAAAATCATGACACAAAGAAACTTCTTCAAAGACTCAAGGCTTGAATGTCATCACCAGCAGTTACTTTACTTGACTCCGAGGAACTCTCTACAAGAGTAGTAGAAAATTAGTTAAGTTTTTAAACTTATTACATGCTTTTCAGAATCAAGGCCCAAAATGAAAGAATCTTACCATTGCTAGAGCATTGCTCAGAGTAAAAGAATCAGCTTTATTTGCATATTTATTAGATCTCGGAAATCAAGAGACCTTGTGGGTTCAGAGACCTGAGCAACTACTGAGCAGGTAAAAGAGATTCTATGGCTCCTTCATCTCTCATTGTTCTGCTTTAGATGGCCATCACTGCTAACACTGAAATTATGCAGAGTGGCAATAAATCAAATTGTCATCGGACCTACCTAGCGATAATGCAACTCAGACTCTCAAAGATCTAGGTCTCTATCTATACACAGTGATGGCTGGAAAGTAGTAAGGAACAGAGAGAGAAATGGAAAGATTATTCCATAAATAAGACATTTGGTCAAGATGTAAGAATATCTTTATTCATTTATAACTTAATCTACCAAGTAATAAAGATTCCGCCAGCAGACAATGAAGCCAACAATTTCAATAAAATTTTCTTATACAAAACACTGGTGAGATACAAACTACAAAAATTAATAGCACAGTGCCACCCTGAGAGAATTGATGATCTGATAAGAAATGAATAAAATGAATAAAAACATAAAAATAAATGAATAAAACAGAAGTTATATAGATACATAAATAAAATTTGGGGAAAAAAAAGAAAGAACTTTTCTACCTGAGGTGGAAGCAATCAAGTGTCGTCTCTAACTGCAGGTGTCAGGAGGACATTGGAGACAGGAGTGAGCACAGAACAACCCCAAACTGAACAGTTCTTTTAACTGTTTAATCTGTGTATATGTTCACGTGTATGAGTAAACTTGGGGTGTCATTCTTTGTGACCTTATATTTTGACGTAAGTCTCTTATGGGACCTGAGGCTCACCAGTTTAGCTAGGCGGACTGACTGCTGCACTCTGGAGATCGTTTCCTCTTGGCCTCCCAAGCACTGGGGTGCTAAGCATGTGCTTCCGCACCCGGGTTTTTACGTGAGTGCTGGGGATTTGAACGCAGGTCCTTGTGCGCACCTGGGTTTTTACGTGAGTGCTGGGGATTTGAACGCAGGTCCTTGTGCCTACACAGCAAGTACCTTATGGACTGAGCTATCTCCGTGGGCCTCTGAGTCACTCTCCAGCCCCTTCAGACACGTTCCTAGTGTCTGGATTCCTCTAACAGTCATTGGTGTCACACAACCATGGCTGCTTTCATCATTCATGATGGTTGGGTATGGAATAATGTGAGTGTCTTTGACTGCTACCCTGAGCACCATTCCCTTGCTCATTAATACCTCCTGCTGAGGGCAGAGGAAGGATAGAGATGAAATTCATTTTGGAACTTGTTAGAAGCACTGATGAAAGGTTTGCTGGGATTGTGGAAACAAGCCTCTTTACATTTCCGTATTCTTTTAAAGAAACCTTGTTTTTCATCAGAGAGATTTATATGGTGACTAGAGAACATATGTGTGCTTTGGATTTCTGCTTAAAGTAGTCCTTCAAAGACTTCTCAGAAAAGTTCAAGTTTTCTCTCAATCCATATGAAATATTTATTTATACTTTTTCTGTTAAAATTGACTGCATAACTACAAACAAATACCTGAGCAAAATGTTTCCAACCAACTGAATACACCAATATTTGTGTAGGTAGAATCTGCTTTCATGTCTAAATATTCTGCTTTAATGCCAGAATAGATGGACTCTATACACACTAAAATAAAAAGTCAAGCAGGTATGAGCAAAACAGCTCTAAAGCCATTTTGTAAATAAATACACAAAGAACAAAGAATTAAGAACAGTTGTTACTATCAAGAGAAAGCCATGAATTAAAAAAGATGAAGCCTTCAGCCAGGATTTTTCAATCCTAGGTCTTGCCAGGAGGTTATTGGCTTCCCTACCGTACCTATCTGAGGCAAAGAGACTGACTCCAGATAGAGTGTAGGCTGCCCTAGGAACAAGAGGAAGACTGCCCAAACCTGAGAATGGTGATCTTGGATAGTAATCCCAGCAAGACAGAGCTGACTGAAGGATGAGGATGGAGCTTGGAAAGCAGATATAACCACACAGGTGTTTATGATGGCTTTGATTGTTTAGGCAGTCGATAAAAATTAATTCCATCAAGTTTGTCCCTGAGTTGTTATTAAGGCTTTTTGATACCCGTGAGGCTTCCAAGACACAAACATTAAAAAGTCCTTTATAGCACTTATTAGAAAACAATAATAATAGTGGTAGCTATCAAATCGTTGACTTCACATACACTATGGCGTGTACTTCACAAACAGTAACTTTGTTGTACAACTTGTCAGTAGGTACATGGTTTTGTTCAAAATTTCTATGGGTTTTAGGGCATTTAGAGCTCACAACAGTGTTGTGTAGATGGTAATCTGCCTGCTGAATTCATGAGAAGTTTGGAATGGTTTCAAATTTCAGTCTAAATATCTTTTCTAGATAAAACATAATTTCTTTCAACCAGACCTCAGCCTTCAGGGATTCCTATGTCCACTGGTGGCTCTTTAGGATGGGCAGAGTTGAGCTAAGCAGAGTCAGTGTTGCTAAGAAAAACAAGCAGATCACAGGTATTAAAAACAATCTTAAATCTCTAGACTAAAGGTTCTGGTTGTTCAATATCCACTCATAGCCAAATTACTTATTGGAGTTTGGTTTTTGTTGGTTTTAGATTTATTTATTTTATGAATATGAGTATTTGCCCAAATGAATGTATGTGTGATATGTGTATGTATGGTACCAGAGGAGGCCAGAAGAAGGCATCTAGCACCCTAGAACTAGAGCTACAGACAGGTAAACCACCTTATGGGTGGCTAGGACCAGATCCTCGGGACAAACAGCAAGTGCTTCTAATCATAGAGTCATCTCTCTAGGCCTTGCTCAGCAGTTTTCTAATGAATTAAAACATGTATGCACTAGTGTTTGCCATATTGACTATTTTTAAGTTTGCAATTTAATAGCAAGTTATTTTCATACAGATATGAAATTGGTCTTCAGAAATCATTTGATTTTGCCAAGCTGAAATTCTACATTCTTTAACAACTCTATACTCTCCCCATTCTAGTTCCCACCAATCACCACCCTGTTCTGTGTCTTATTACATGTACTTCATAAAGGTGAAATCACACAGTAGGCTGTTTGTGACTTGGTTCATGTCCCAGTATCTTTGAGTACAGTATCTTTTGATGCACAACAGACTACACTAAGAATCATTTCACAAGGTTTTAAAATATTATATAACAAAGAACAGCACCAATGAATGATTTTATGATTAAGGAAAACAAAAGTGTAAATTGTTTTAACTTTCTTGGGCTTTCATAGTTCTAATAATTTATCTAAAGCAAAAGAAAAAAGCTTTAAATCAATATATGTTGCCTATAACTTAAACAAAATACTTATCAATAAAGGATCTTTGAGGCTGGAGAGATGGCTCAGTGGTTAAGAGCACTTACTGCTCTATCAGAAGACCTGGCTTTAATTCCCAGAACCCACATGGTGGCTCACAACTGTCTGTAACTCCAGCTCTAGGGGAACTGATACCCTCACACAGACATACATGCAATACATGCAGGCAAAACACCAACACACATAAAATAAAAATAAATTATTAAAAAATAAAGGGCCCTTAAATTATAATTTATTGCAAATAAGATATTTTACATTATCAGTTTGTTCAACGAAAAGTGTGAGACACATTTTACCATGTATCATGAAATACACTAAGAAATATGTTCAAAGATACTCCCAAGTTTTAACTTTACTTGCTTGTGTCTTATTTTCAAGAATTTCTTTACCCATTTTAGAATTACAATACCAACTATATTTAAGTTACAAATTTATGTTTTCAATCCAAGTGATTATGTTTCCAATCCAATCAGTTACTGATATTTTTTAGTTTAAATATTGTTCTTAAAAATAAAAGTGAGTACATGTTGTCAAAAAACAGCCAATGTTCTTACCCACCAGATAACCCCATTACTCATAAAATAAATCTTTATTTACAAATGGTATTGTGTTGTGATGTTCTCTTTTGAGGTGTTCTTTTAAATAATTAAAGTTTTAGCTTGAGTTTATGTCCCACAAAACTCCAACTTTCTACTCTGCATTGTCCCGTTACAACCTCTGATGGTAAAAGCAGAAAGTGATATCACAAACATTACCAACCAAAGTACCTCAAATCCCACTCACCTCAGTGGAGTAGAACTGTAGATCCTTTCTCGTGTGTACATACCTTGATAAGAGGATACCCCTAATGATGTGGAAGTAACGTTGGGCAATTTCAAACTACTTTTTTTTTTTTTTTGGTTTTTCGAGACAGGGTTTTTCTATGGCTTTGGAGCCTGCACTGGAACTAGCTATTGTAGACCAGGCTGGTCTTGAACTCACAAAGATCCGCCTGCCTCTGCCTCCCGAGTGCTGGCATTAAAGACGTGCGCCACCACCGCCCAGCAATTTCAAACTACTTTAAACTATGAAGTCTTCCTATTTGAAGCCTATAGGTAAGAGAATGGTTATCTTAGTAATACAGCAGCTTATAACCCACTATGACTACAAGTTATAAAGTATAAATTAAAATAAAGATATGTAGAATAACCGCTGCCTATATCTATGTGTGCTTAAATAACAATAATGATTCATGATTATATATTAAGAATTGAATTAAGTTTACGTATTATCTCAACTTAGTAAGATTACTGTCAAAGCCTGGGTTTCTCTATCCTCAAAAGCTTCCCCTCATTCAATTTATCTGGGACTATAATCCCAGAGAATATAATCCTGGGAATAATGAAGAAACAGGAGTTAAATCAGGAAGAAAGAAAGTAGTGAGATAAGAATGCATTGTCAAATGATAACTAAGGCGGCCAAACTTTGCCGTTATTTGCTGTCTTCTGCAAAAGTTTAACGAAATGTCTGGGGCTGAGGAGAGTATCATTTCTTCATGGACTGCCAGCCATGATGGGTGAAAGTGGCCCTGGGACTGTGACTAATGCATAATTGTTTGTCAGTTGCATGTGTGTAGTAATTCAATGGACACTCTACCCAGAATGCCAAAAATTCCACACTGGCCAGAGGTGAAGCATTTCCCAATTACACTTAAGGGCAGCTGGCCAAAGTTTGGGAGAACCAATTGCGAAGTGATTGTTGTGTGTGGCTGAGGGGACTTGTGATGAACAGAGTGGCATCTGAGACAATCGGCCCTTTGCACTTCTCCGATCCTTTTTCTGTTCCTTTAATCAAATCTATCATAGAGACTCCTTAAGGAGTTGGTCAGCCATGATCTCTGCAAGAGGTTTTGTGACATTAGCCATCAGCACTGCTGTTCTTGGTGGTTCTAAGGCATTGCTGACAACATCGTCTCTTTCATCTGTTACTATTCTAATGTCTCTCACCTTTGGCCAGCTCTCTGCTGATCTTCCATTGTCTGATAGAGGGACCCAAACCATCCTTCCTATCAGGTTATAGCTGTTGCAACTGTCTATCCAGTTATCACCTGCCGTAAAAACACTTCACTTGCATGGTGATGGAGCATTTGTGGGACTTGCATTCATTCCTTCCTAATACAGTGGCTGTACAGATACAGGATCCAAAGAGCTGTTCCAGTTAAAACGCACACTTGTAAATTGTATACATCCCACTTATTCTTAATGTCACAGGGTGAACAAAGACCCATTGTGGCCTTTGGGAGACATATCTGAACTTGGACTTGAATTTTAATTTCACATAAACTCCAAAGGTCACATCAAAAGCCACAATGGCTTTTTTTTTCCTTGTCTTCAGTGTCAGTTCAAAGTCCTGATCAAAGAGTCCTTAAAAGATCTAACATCCTTTCCATGGTGTGTTATGGTCGTGGTCTGGCTCCTTGTAGAAAAAAAAGATTGTCTGATATTAGTCCTCACTCATAAACACTCATCCTTCCTCTAACTGATGTCGTCCGGGTCTGTAAAAGCATACAGATCTATAAACTAGGCACCAGCCTGGGATTTTCACTGTGATAATGTCAATCTATCTGTGCATGTCTCTCCCTCTCTATGTCTCTCTCTGTGTCTCTGTCTCATCTCCTTCTCTGTCTCCTCTCTCTCTCTCTCTCTCTCTCTCACACACACACACACACACACACACACACACACACACACACACACTTCCCAAATGATCACTATCTATCTCACCCTTCAGAATAACAGGATCTGCAGTCTTCTCTACAGGTTTCTGAAGGCCAAGGGAGCCTGATTTCTCTGATAGACTTGTGCCTATTTATACAGTTAGAAACAGTGCAATTTGCCTAAATGGACTCTGCCATTCAGGAATCCTAAAACTCAACTAGCACTAAGGAGACTGGCTCCATGGAATCATTTTCCATCAAAAACTTTGACCTGTGGAAGACAGACATCACAAAAATGCTTAAATGTTGACATTCTCTTCACTGCAAAGAATTCCCCTTGAGTCTACCCAGTGAACACAGGCGAGAGGTTCTAGACATCCTACATCAAAGTTACTTGTTTCTTGCCCCATTCCAAGTCTGTCATGTCTCTGTGCATTGTCTCTCTGACCCTTCTTAGGTTACCCTTAATACTAGGTTAAAGTAATTTAAACATCTCTTTCACATTTTTCTATTGGTTATTGTCACATTACAGACTTCAAAAAACTTTCTGGCTGAACATTAGGTCTATCTCCAGGTGTCTTTCATAGGATATTAAAAGCTAAGTTATGAGTCTACAAATGTCAATTAAATTCTTCTCTACTCTCACTACCGTATTTCTCCTAGACTACTGTATTTCTCCTACTGGTCAAGACCTTTAGCATCCATTCCTAACATGTTCCTCTGGTATGTAACCTAGGACCTGAAATCCCAAGAAACCATTTCCTCCTGGGGAAAGAATATTTCCTTTACCAGGTATTCTGAGACTTCTGTTGGGGGAGGTTGCTTGTTTGTTCCCGGCTGCTCAGCCCCAAAATAACCACACAGAAACTATATTATTTAAATCATTGCTTGGCCAATGACTTAAGTGTATTGCTAGCTAGCTCATATATCTTTTGTTAACCCATTTCTACTAATCTGTGTATCGCCACTTGACTGTGCCTTACCGGGTAAAGTTCCATCCCCAGAGTCTGTCTCCTGCAGGGCTACATGGCTTCTCTCTGACTCCACCTTCCTTCTCCCAGCATTCAGGTTAGTTTTCCCTGCCTAGCTCTGTTCTGCCCTGCTATAAACCCAAAGAAATTTTTATTCATTGATCAATAAAAGCAACACATAGACAGAAGGACTTCACACACAAGACCTCGATGGAATCCTGGTCAGAGGCAATGAATGTCTGCATGACAGACCTGGAGAAGGACAAACATCACCTCATGAATTTTCCGACATGACTCCATAGGTCTGTTCACGATCTGTAGGCAAACAGAGGATGGAGTCCTTAATGAGGAAAATGTGAAAATGTGAGTAATTCCGGGAAATCTGCAAGTTCAGTATTACCAAATATTGCATAATCAAAGGTCTACCATTGCCCATCAGGGCTGTGATTAGAATACAAAATGAGATCATATCTTCAGTATCCTTTGCAACTGTGCCCTCTTGTGATGAGACTGGGATGAACTTTTACCACACTCTTTTGCATCTGCAAAAAAAACAAAAAACAAAACAAAAAAAACCCACCTAAAATGTTAGAAAATGCATTTTTTTTTAAGAGCAGTCATTTTCTTTATTTAAAAGCACCTAATCCAGTCATGGTGTCATCCTTATGGCTACCACCAGCACCACACCCAAGTAAAAGAGTGAGAGTATGAGTCAGTCCTTGTCTTCCTACCCACGTGTCTGCTCTGCTAACCTCAAGTGAGACTCTTCATAAGTGATGCTGCTGGTTGGTACCACAGTAGGTTCTTCATAACCATATGAATGATGAACTATTTGATCTCCAAATCCCATCCTCAAACAATCTGTCTCTTGGCAAACTTTATTAACAATACCACATATTCTTCCCAGGGTTCCTCAGATAGAACAAAAGACACAGATATGAAAAAAACTAATTACTTGGGAATGAGTTGGCAAGTAGCAGTGGGCATTGGAGGGAGACAAACTAATAAAAAGATGTGCTCTTAAGACAGTGCTGTGAACAACTGGTTCTGAATCACATTGGATATACTCAGAAGTTTTATGAACGTCCATAAAGACTGACAACCCCCTCCCAGACTGAATGGGTGAGTGATCACTCATTAGCTCCAACCACAATGATCAAGAATGGACCTACAGAGGCTTAGACCCATGCACTTCTAAGAGCTGTACAAGCTCTCTCCGGGATGAGAGAAGTCCCTGGGGAACAGAAGAGAAGGTTCATGTGAGAGCTCTCAAGACAGCCATGCTGTTGAGTTACAGCTGTGTGAAGCTGGCCAAAGGCTGATTCCAGCAGCAGAAGTGAGAGGAAAAATAAGAGGCCAACAAGCTTGTAAATATGATAAGTGAAGTCTATGCATAAGAATTTGAACAAATTCTATAGCATGGATTAGAAAACGATTCCATACATGGCCTAGGTGTGCTTAAGACTGCTGTGCTGGCTAGTCTCATGTCAACTTGACACAAGCTGGAGTCATCTGAGGGGACAAAACCCCAGGTGAGAAAATGCCTTTCAGGAAAGTGGTAATTCTTGGCAAGGAGTTATCATTACCTATGGTATTTTACCTCAAGCAGAGACTAATGCTGAGTTAGCAAAATCCCTTTGTAAGAGTTTTAAGACTGGAGAGGGCTATTAATTTTATTTTAAAATATTTTATTTTTAATATAATACTTTAATTCTTTGAATTTCACACATGCATACTATGCCTTTTGATTATATCATAAGCTCCTCCTGCCCCTCACTCCTCACTATACCTTTCAACTTTGTGCTCTCTCTCTCTCTCTCTCTCTCTCTTAGATGTAAAATTTTAAATGTAGAGGGTTAAAGGAAACACACTACTTCCAAAATAATTTTCTGATTTACTTTTAATCACAAAATTAATTTACATCAAAGAAGGAACTATATATTAGATATTTGAAAATAATTTTATCTTTAGTCTTCTATTGCTATATAAAACTTTTCATTATACCTAGAAGTCAAAGGCTAGTTTTGATATGTACTGAAGAAACACATCTTTTCGTGTGTGTGCTGATTCAGATTAGCGTATGGCCATATCTGTGATGCATTTCCTTAATTGCACCAGCCCACCATGGGAGGTGTCATCTCTAGGCAGGGTGACCAGGGCTATACAAGAAAGGCAGCTGAGCAAGCCAGTGAACAACGCTTCTCCATGGCTCTGCTTCAGGTCCTGCCTCCTGGTTCCTGCTTGAGCTCCTGCCCTAACTTCCCTCAGTGAGGGACTGTGACCTGGAAGTGTAAGCTATATAAACCCTTCATTTCCCCAACTTGCTTCAGGTCATGGTGCTTTCTCAGTTACAGAAATCAATCTAGAAAAATGTAGTTATTAGTCAATCTCATATCCTCTTTCACGAAATGCCTGTTCCTGCTTTTGCTCCACTTTCATATTTCATTTTTACTCCTGAAAATAGTTCTCTATGTTCTCTATGTATACTAATATTCAAATATTTTCCCTTAGTCTTTAGCTTATCTTTTCATCCTCTTGTAAGGGCTTTCATAAAATAACACTTTTTTTTAACTTGAAGAAACCCTATTTCTCAACTTTGTAATTTTCCATTTGAATAATGAATATAAAATCATGTTCATTATCTTATTTGGAAGTGTAGTCAAATTGTTATGGTTACTGGCACCCCCAGTGGCCATTTACAGGATTTTTGGAAAATTATTTTTCAGAGTTTCATAACTGAATCATAATCCATGTAATCACAATATAATTGTAAACTGGTAGCCCTGTGTGCCCTAGGGAAAGAGCATCTGTCTGTGTTTCAAAAACATCTAAATAATTACAAAGACGACCACACAATTTCTCAAAATTCTATTATGAATAATTATTTTTATTTTTCTTAGGAAAAACTATAGCATCAGCTAAAACTTTGAACACCAAGCTTCATATGTAAAAGAATTAAGAAAAATTTTAACTAAAACAAAAGCAATCAGAATAATGGACAAATGGAGAAAAGTAAACAGTAACAATAAATAAATAAATAAAAACAAAACTCTATGGTCTTTAAACTTAATTTTCTTGTAACCAGAATAACAAAAAGCATTCAGTGTCTTTCCTATTATCTACCCAAGTAAAGGGAACCAACATCTGAAGAAGAGGTAAAGAAACAGAACTTTGTTAAATTTAACTATTGTATAACTAAATAAATTTGTGCTCCTTAATTGAATCGCAGGATGGCTTTGGTCTGCATCCCTCTGATGCTTCAGGTCCCAGCTGCAGCTGTGCTGTGGATGCTGACCACATTGACCACATTCTCACACTCTGCAGTGTACTGTACTGCGCTTTTAGAAAATGAATTGAGGGCTATTTACAGTTCTTATCCCTGAGAGCTCAACTTGGAGCTAAATAAACATTTCATGTAAATATTATATATATATATATGTATATATATATGCAGTCCAAGAATCACTCAGACAAAAAGCACATATGAAATCTTGAACAATTATGAAAAACCATGAATGTAGGACTCTTTGATCTATCCCAAATGGTACTTACTGGTATTGGCTACTTACTTTTCCATTTTATAGAATTTCATAGATATTTTAACAAGATGTATGCTTACCATGAGAGTTGATATCATGCAGTATTTAAAAATAGGCATCTTTCAGTCAGTATGTCAGAGCTGAAATCTTGGATATGCTTCTTTTTAGTTATGTGAACTTCAGAAATTTATTCTTTAATAAACTACTACTAAGTTGTAGTCAATACTACTTACTTTAAAATGAAGTCAGGAAAATTGAGTAACATGAGAATGTATGCAGTCATGCCCAGCACAAAGCTCTCAAAACCTAACTAAAAAAATAATGAAGTCTAACAATTAAACAGGATTCTCTCTCTCTCTCTCTCTCTCTC
>JAQHUG010000042.1:9137431-9147670 GCA_028555095.1 Dicrostonyx torquatus | reverse complement strand
AAGCTGCTATGAACATAGTTGAGCACATGTCCTTGTGGCACAATTGAGCATCTTTTGGATATATACCCAAAAGTGGTATTACTGGGTCTTGAGGAAGATTGTTTCCTAATTTTCTGAGAAATCTCCACACTGACATCCAAAGGGGCTGTACCAGTTTGCATTCCCACCAGCAATGCACCATCAGTGTAGTGTTCCCTCTACCCCACAACCTCTTCAGCATAGGTTGTCATCAGTGTTTTTAATCTTGGCCATTCTTTTAGGTGTAAAATGGAATCTCAGAGTTGTTTTGTTTTGCATTTCTCTGATGAATAAGGATGTTGAACATTTCCTTAAGTATCTTTCAGCCATTTTAGATTTCTCTGTTTAGGTCTATACTCCATTTTTTTAAAATTGGATTATGTATTCTTCTGATGACCAGTTTCTTGAGTTTTTGTATATTTTGGAGATCAGACCTCTGTCTGATGTGGGGTTAGTGAAGATCTTTTCCCATTCTGTAGACTATTGTTTTGTCTTGTTGACCGTGTCCTTTGCTTTACAGAAACTTTTCAGTTTCAGGAGAAGTTCAAATGGATCAAAGACCTCAATCTAAAGCCAGCCACACTGAATCTTATAGAAGAAAAAGTGAGAAGTACACTTGAATGCATTGGCACAGGAGACCACTTACTAAATATAACCCCAGCAGCACAGACACTGAGAAAACCAATACATGAGGATTGAGAATTTAAGACCAGTTTAAACTTTGTAGTGAGACCCTGATAAGAGACAAAAATAACAGGGATACACACTACTTTTGTAATGTATGGCTTCTTTCTTTTCTTTCTTCCTTTCCTTCTTTCTTTCTTTCTCTTAAAGAGTTGCATTTTTTCCATTTTTTTCTTC
Organism: Dicrostonyx torquatus; assembly: GCA_028555095.1. Taxonomy (NCBI): domain Eukaryota; kingdom Metazoa; phylum Chordata; class Mammalia; order Rodentia; family Cricetidae; genus Dicrostonyx; species Dicrostonyx torquatus. The sequence continues at coordinate 9,146,791 of JAQHUG010000042.1, read as the reverse complement.
TGACCACATTTCTCATAAGGTCACTCATAATTTCTTATGGTTTCTTTGCCTGTGCATCCACTCCCATGTATCTGGAGCTATAGGCTTTAGTCTCATGCAGGTACTAGAAGCTCAGGTCCTATTACAATTGCCTAGTGGTGTAGGAGGGTCCTTCTGTATTTCTGATGCTTTTATTGGTTGATTAAAGAAACTGCCTCGGCCTTTTGATAAGGCAGCCCTTAGGTGGGCAGAGTAACCAGAACAGAAGGATGGGAGAAAGAAGGCACTGGGGCAGACGCCATGTTTCTCCAGCCCAAGATGGACTTTGGTTAGAATCTTCCCAGTAAGCCATGACCACATGGTGATACACAGATTACTAGATATGGGTTAAACTAATATGTATAAGAGGTTAAAACTAATGGGCCAGGCAGTAATTTAGTTAATACAATTTCGTGTGATTATTTCAAATGTAAGCTAGCCCAGCGGCCGGGAGTCTGGCGCCGGGAACATGGCCCGCTCCTTGGCAGGGACACAGCTGCTCCTCATTACTACAGCCTAGTGTTTACATATGACCCATGCACATCCCTGTATGCTTTGTCATTTCTGGTTTACTTACTTTACACCTGTACATGCAGGCTAAGTAAGTGTTACTCTGCATTGTTTACAGAACAATGACAGGTGACAAGGTACATGTCTAGTGCAGACATGGTTTGTTTCCAGATTTTTTTCTTATGAATGCGTGGTCTTTTTTATTATTTTTATTTGAGCTATATATTTTTCTCTGCTCCCCTCCCTCCCTCTCCCCTCCTCTTCTACCCTTTCCCAAGGTTCCCATGCTCCTAATGTACTCAGGAGATCTTGTCTTTTTCTACTTATTATGTAGTTTAGATCCATGTATGTCTCATCTTAGGGGCCTCATTATTGTCTAAGTTCTCTGGGATTGTGAATTGTAGGCTGATTTTTCTTTGCTTCATGTTTAAAAGTTACTTATTAGTGAGTACATGTGATATTTGTCTTTCTGTATCTGGGTTACCTCACTCAATATGATGTTTTCTAGATTCATCCATTTGCCCACAAATTTCAAGATGTCATTATTTTTTTCTGCTGTGTAGTACTCCATTGTGTAAATGTACCACAATTTCCTTATCCATTCTTCAGTCAAGGGGCATTTAAGTTGTTTCCAGGTTCTGGCTATGACAAACAATGCTGCTATGAATGTAGTTGAACACATGTCCTTGTGGTATGATTAAGCATCCTTTGGATATATACCCAAAAGTGGTATTGTTGGGTCTTGAGAAAGGTTGTTTCCCAATTTTCTGAGAAATCGCCATACTGATATCCAAAGGGGCTTTACCAGCTTGCTGTCCCACCAAATGAAGGAGTGTTCCCTTTACCCCACATCCTCTCCAGCATAAGTTGTCATCAGTGTTTTTGATCTTGGCCATTCTTACAGGTGTAAGATGATGGAATCTCAGAGTTGTTTTGATTTGCATTTCTCTGATGGCTAAGGATGTTGAACATTTCCTTAAGTGTCTTTCAGCCATTTTAGATTCCTCTGTTGAGAGTTCTCTGTTTAGGTTCATGCCCCATTATTTAATTGGGTTATTTGTTTTTTTGATGACCAGGTTTTTTTTTTTTAGTTCTTTGTATATTTTGGAGATCAGCTCTCTGTCTGATGTGGGGCTGGTGAAGATCTTTTTCCATTGTGTAGGCTGCCATTTTGTCTTGTTGACCATGTTCTTTACTTTACAGAAGCTTCTCAGTTTCAGGAGGTCCCATTTATTAATTCTTTCTCTCAGTGTCTGTGCTGCTGGGGTTATATTTAGGAAGTGATCTCCTTTGCCAATGCGTTCAAGTATACTTCCCACTTTCTCTTCTATGAGGTTCACTGTGGTTGGCTTTGATCCATTTGGACTTGAGTTTTGTGCATGATGATAGATATGGATGTATTTTAATTCTTCTACATGTTACATCCAGTTATGCCAACACCATTTGTTGAATATGCTTGCTTTTTTCCATTTACTATTCTTTGTTTTCTTTTGTTGGATGTTGTAGATTTTATGATATCTTGATTTCATTTTCTTCTTTAAAAAGGTGTTCAGCCTGTTCTGGTAGACAGTGTTGCAACTTGGTCCATTTGAGGCACTTCTTGTCTCACTTAGTGTCTAGCACAGCCACTCTGGGCATCATTTGTCTGCTGTCCTATGGCATTCTCTCTTGAGGGTTCTTCTAATAATCCACAGTACTCAGTGCGGGCCTTCTACTCATAGGTTGGGATGGAAAAGTCTCCCTGCCATGTGTCTCCTGAAGGGACTGTCCAAGCTATAGTTTCCCAGTTCCTGACACAGCCTTCATATTAAGGGTTTAGTATTTTGTGACTGCTCAGGAGGACCCTCATCCTCAGGGACCCATGCAGGTTTCCCCTGGAACTCCTGCTGAATGTGCCCACCTCATTACTGCCCACAGTGGCTGCATGGCTTGGCCTCTCAGAACTTTCTTTTCTCTGTTCATTGAAATTGCCTCACCTTCCCCGTACTTCAAAAATGTATTCACCTTCAGTGATTGTGGAGCTCATGTTCCATTTGTTTATATTTCTTTAGAATTACATTTTTCCCTGCCAATTATCTGATGTCTAAAAACAATTACTTCTTCTATTTTGTGCCAGGGTCAAATTCCAGCAGGTCAGAGAACTGGAGAAGAGATGTGGGGTCAGCAGCTATTACAAACACACAGCAGACTTATCTGAGGAGGCAAAACTTAATTCTTTTCTCATTTATTTTCTCTTAACCCTTTTATACTAAGACAAAAATCTCTATGCAAGAAGGAAATCACCTCACAAACACAAGTTACATATTTTCCAAAAACAAATTAAAATCTTTACATAGGAAGAAATCACATTGTTCTCACAAGTTACATGTTTTTCTTAGAAGCCCCCATGTAATTAAACATTTTTCTTTTTATCAGTTTCACTCCAAAACATCTTCACTCCAAAACCATGATTTTTTTAAATTATTGTTGATGAACAAAGCTTTATTCAAGCCAAGTATATTTCAGCCAGTTCTTTCGCACCTTTGTTTGCAGTTTCAGTGTAGCAGACTTCTGTCCTATTTCTACTCTCCAAAACCTTACTCCAGTGGTCTAGCTAACATCTACTTTTTTTTTTCTTTACAAACAATAGGGTCATTTAATTTCCTTTCACAACTTTGGTTTGCAAGGTACATACTGAAACCTGTGATTAATTCTGTAAGCTACATGACCAAAGAACTCAGACCTAACCTTGGGTGCAGGGACATAATTTCCTCCTTTGGTCTCAGCCTGTTTTTTTCCACAGGCAGAATTTACAGGTCTGTAATACATGGAACTTGTTATTTTCCGTCCTCAGAAAATCTAACATCTTTTAAGTGATGTTGCTCTATAAAAATCATCTTCATTATGATTTGCATGTAAATTGCCCAGTGAAGAGTGGGAATTTTTCCATAAAGCAATCACATTGTACTAGATACAGTGGGATTCTTTCACATAACAGTCCTACCATGCAAATGCAGTAAGAATGCGGCAGCAGCAAGCAGAAGATGGCACAGCAGAAGCAGGGAGCATTCTGGAGACAAACCCCTGAAGCTTTGCCTCTAGGGGTGTGCTCATTGTAGCTGTGCTAGCCAGTGAGCTGCACGCCATAAATTCCGTTGCTGACTGCAGCTCCACTGACAGCCCACTGCCAGTTTTGTCTAATTGTTCACAGTGGAATTTAAATCCATTTTCTTCAGTCCTAGCATGACAGGAGGTTTTTCAGATTGCATTATACTCAGAGTTCACAGGTAAAATTTTCCAGTAAAGGATGGAAATATCTCCAAAAAGGAGCATTTAGACTTTAGTTGCCTATGGTTTACTTTCTGAATTTTAAGAACATGTTCTTTTTTTGAAAGTCATAATTTTGAAGTTAAGCATAGAGAATATTTTGAATGTGTGATATGCTACAGATCAGCACTCTCAGTGTCGCCGTGGCTGGAAGACTGGGCACCAACCCAGATCTCAAAATGACCACCTGTTTGGTTTGCTCCCTCACTTTTGTCAGCTTAATTCACGCTGATGTTTCTGAAATCTCTGTCATGTTTTCCTTCCCTTTACTTTTTCCTTTTGTTTCTGTGTCACTTGCTAGTGACTTATTTCACACCAATTCTGTTCATGACAGATTCCTAAGGAGGAGGCTGGCCATTCATATGTTATATGGTAATATTTTCCTATAATTTGTTCAGTTACTAAATGAAAACATTAAAATATAGTTCGGAATAACATACATTAGCAATTTTCCCATTTAGAAGGTGGAGCTGACTACTTGCTTGGCATGTCCAAGTTCATTTCCCACTGCAAAGAGAAAAAAAATGATATGCCTTCATTAGCTTTTAATGTAGATTAAGCAAAACTAGCTATAATACTGCTAAGCAGTACTATTATATATGATATTTATGCATGTTATGTATGAAATATTCCTTAGATACCACCTAGCTCTCAGATCTCAGTGTTCCTTGAGATAAGTGCTGTTATCATCTCTATAGATGAGAAAAGTAAGGCCAGGGGTTTGTAATGGTCTGTCGTTCTAAAGCTGGAAGTAGTGGGGTAAAGAGTTGAGACTAGCCTTCTGGTTCCAGGTCACATTCTTAAGTACGACTTTCACATATATCTCCATAACTGTCTCCACACTGTAACTCTTTGCATTCTGAAAAAGGGTTCCTTTCCTTTACCCCACTGATCTCAGTCAGCCTCTTGATTTAAAAATAATAAACAACTTAAAAATTGATGAAAGAGATGTTGGCCATATAACTCCTGCTTCCACCTACCCCATGAGTACACTGATGAGATCAGTTAACTTGGAGATGCCTTATTCTCCCACTGCAAAGGCACTAAGACATAGTGTAAGAGCTTTACACCAAGAATTATTCAGGACTGAAGAACAGCAAAAGCCATATAGGGCCAGTATTATGTAATGATATGTCAAAGCACAGAAAATAAAAAAAGCCTAAGATAGTCTTCATTTTAGTTTGAACTTATTCATTAGAAAGAAAGAAAGAAAGAAAAAGAGAAAGAAGGGAGGGAGAAAAGGAAGAAAAAGAAAGAAGGAAGGAAAGGAAAGAGATCCTGGAAGGTACAGAAAAAGAGAGAGAGAGAGAAAGGATGGATGGAGGGAGGGAGGGAAGGAAAGAGATCCTGGGAGGTACCTTCATGCTAGTACCCCAGTGGATTATATTTGGAGATATTCTTTGTAAGCCAGTAGTGCTTTCTTGAAATTTAACTTTGACAGTATGATCTTTCTGTTTTTATCAATAATCTCCTTCAGAAACATACAGTGATGACTTTGAAGATGCAGAGGATATTGATGTACCTTTGATTACTAAAGATGAAGAGACCTATCCCAAAGAGAACTCTGAGTCAGGAAAAGCAGATGTTCCCACACAGGTATATATCAGTTGTCTTTTAACAGTTTTGTGACTGCTTTTATCAGCTTGGCAAACTCACCATGTGAAGACTTGAGGTGCAGAGTTCCTTGTAGCCTTGCTCGTTGCTAACCTAAAGTCTCAGGGTATCAGTATACATTAAACAATCATAATAGTCGGTGCTTTTTTTATAGCATGACCTTTGTTGCATAATTTCTTTAAGGTAAACCTTAGCAATTGAACACAATTAAATGTTGATGCTATTTTTCAGTTGGTCTATGAACTGACATCATTGTAAGATCTGACCTTGTGGAAACTGTAAATAGTCCTTCTCAAGATTGGTAAGATTGGCAGTGCCAGTATCTGGAGCTCCTGTACTTAAGATAAAGAATCACACTGCTCCGTCATTCACATATAGACTGCTGCTCTAATTCTGTCATCCCTCAGTTCTTACCAAGGTGTGGTTAAGGCTACCATTAAATACTACCTATGTACTATAGTTTATCATTGACGCTATATAATGGTAGTTAGTGGGATCTTTACTATTTATTATTGTGGTCTTCATCTGGACAGCTTTGGGGGGCACTGTTAGGACAAGATGTTTTAAGATTATATAAAGCCATAGATTCTCTAAATAGAAACACATTGAGGGTATACATAAATGCTTTGGTTTTTTAATTTATATAATACATTTCCTCAAATATATATATTTGATATATATATATATATATATCAGTTTTCAAGAAGCAAGAATATTTTTCTTTTTTGGAAGATGATTTTTAAATTAACAGAAAAATTAATATGACCTCATGACATCTTTAGAAATTCATGGTATTTATGTTTGAAGTTTGGCACTCCCAATATTTTGTGAGAATTAATAGAGTAGGATATTACCATTTATCAAGAAGGTATACTCTGCATAATAATATGGAACCCTCCCAGAGAGCTAAGAATGAAAATTATAAAAAGCTAAAGTGTTACTCTAGAAGACCCTACACTGCCTGCCCAAGAAGGGAATCAAAGGCGATGCTACGTAAAAACCTTAGTACTGAATAACTGCATCTCTCCTGCCATTTGATAGCATGCCTGTCTGAAGGCATGTCCTTCAGACTGTAGAGGAAATGAGAAATTGGATGTATATTTGGTAATTAATTTTTGAACAATTGATTGTTGTTATACTTGTGGGCTCCTGTGTGAGATAGCCCTATTACTTTAATATTTTTTAAAAAGACATTATTTTTGAGACATTATTTTAGAGCAGGTGACCTCTAGGTACTTTAGGCAAATCTTCTTAAAGCCTAAAACAGGTTTAGCAATTGCCTAGGTTTAGAAAAAGCAGGTAGAAGTTCCTGTACAGCTGTGACTCAGATAAGTGTTGATGACGACACCTAGAAAATGTGGTTTCTGGTCCTCTCATGGCTGCTGCTTCTCAAAACTGTGGTCATTTCATATAATTTTGCTTTCAAAACATGTAATTTTCTTTTAATTTAGGAAGAAGAGAAAACTGGCATGCTGGCTAATGGTAAATATTAATTGACAAGTAAACTCTTCAAAAATTTCATCTAAATAATTTTGAATAAAATGTTTTTATTTTGAATATCTTTCTTAAAGAATTAAGATTCTTAACCTTTCTCAGTCATTTGTCCTTTATTCTTTTCTTGACCCTATTATGTTTGAAATATTTCCTTTTCTGTTTTTCTCAATCCTTTCACCTTTTAAATAAATGTCTAGATACATGGAATCACTTATGCTTGTTTTGATGTTAGTCTGTTATCTTGTATATACCATTAAAATCATACATGTGGAAACACACACGTGATTATACACTAACAACATTTATATGTAAATATTTGTTTTTAAGCATTGCATGTGCCTAATTTTATTGGACCAAGAAACACACAGAGTTTCCTACAGTCCTTGTTTTTTGTTTATGTTTCTGCAGTTGTGCTGCTTGATTCTTTAGATTCTGTTGAGGATGTTGACCTTGCTGATCAAAATAAAGCAACCCCTAAAGCAAAGGCTGTCCCAGAAATGACTGATGGTGAACTAGCGGGAACAGGTAACGCATGTGAGAACTTGACTCTTCTCTAACTGTAGAATGCTCTGTGAGTAACTGGCTTCTCTTCTAGAAAAATTTGTGAAATAACCATCTGGACATTGAAGACATTCAGTCTCATAGATTGGATATGCTATCAATACAAGGGGAGGTTGTAGGTGAGGGTTAACTAGTTGTTGTACCATCCGTGGTTTTCTGTTCCATTCACCATGTGTAGGAGAAATGGACATGGGTCGCAGCTGTGCTTTACATGCTCCCTCCTTAGGAAAAGGCTGTGTCACAAACTTAAATTCTGAACTATTTTCCCTAAAGCTTGTAACAATTTTGTGATAATGCCCTTTCAAACTGTAAAGCAATAGAACCATCATTGCCATTTGGATCTTCCATGAAATTAGAAATTATGCCAGGCAGCATATTTTGTTTTGCTATAGAATATGGTATATTCTTGATTTCCCACAATGGTAGTTGCAAATGGGAACTTTAACCATCTTGTTTTGGGGGTTCAGAGTACTTATTATATTAGTCAAGTAAACTTAGACCCTTGGATAAAAAACAGTAGAAATCACAAACCAACTCTAAGCACCTTGTACTTTATTTTTGTTATTTTGTTTTTGTTTGTTTTTTTCGTGACAGGGTTTCTCTGTAGCTTTGGAGCCTGTCCTGGAACTAGTTCTTGTAGACCAGGCTGGCCTCAAACTCATAGAGATCTGCTTGCCTCTGCCTCCCAAACTCTGGGATTAAAGGTGTGCGCCACCACTTCCCGGCTTACTAATTACTTTCTTGTTGCAGAAAAGCTCATGTGTCTTGGTATATAGTGCACTTTTATATATCTGTTATTTGTATTGTGTGCATGTGTGTATGGTGTGTATCTCTGAGGGCTTGAATGACATGTTGTCATAGTTCAACTTTCAAGAGTCAGCTCTCTTCTGCCATAGTTTCTGAGGGTCAAACTCAGATACTAAGGCTTGTGTAGCATTGCCTTCACCTGCTAAGCCATCTCATTGGTCCCTAGCTTGATGAATTTTTAAACACTGAACACTCCCACGTAATCAGCATCTAGATCAAAAATCAAGAAAACTCAAACTACATGATCTTGTCATAACTCTTATTTTTGGTCAACATCTTCCAAAGGTCATTGCTGTCTAGATTTGTTTCGTATAGTTTTCCTTTTCAAATAGAAAATAAAAAATTTCTGGGTGTGGTGGTGCATGCTTGTAATCTCAACAGTTCAATAGGCTGAAACAGGAGGATGGCAAATTTAAGATCAACCTGGGCTTTATAATAAGACCTAGTCTTGTAGCTGGCAAGGTGATTCAGCCAGTAAAGGTATTTGCTGCCAAACCTGACTGCCTGAGTTCAGTCCTCAGAACCCTTATGATATAAAGCGGGGAAGAGAATGACTCCAGCAGGTTGTCCTCTGACCTCACATGCACCATGGCAAGTACACACAAATAAGAAAGGAAGCAGGGAAGGGAAGGAAGGAAAGAAGGTAGGTAGTTTTTGTAAAAGACCAGGTTTCAAACAGGAAAAAAAAAAACCTTAAAAGACAGACATTTCATCAAGACATAGTTTTTATACACAAACCGTGTACACCGTGATGACATGTTTGCAGAGCATGTCTCATGATCTTACTGCTATTGCTCAGTCTGTCTCCTAGCAGTTTTTGGTAAGCAGTAATGAGCTCTTTTAAGGTGAGGGTAGAACTGCAGCTTTTCTGGTCTGGGTATACTCTCGGTTTGTGGGGGAATGATCAGAGCAGTGTTAAAATGTGCATGTTACAAAGAGGACAAGAGTTATTACATGATTTCTACAGAGTACTACAGAATTATGGAAATTGAACACTTGATTGTGCAAATTGGCTTTTATTACCTCCGTGGCACTCATCTCTGGCTACAC
>JAQHUG010000042.1:9098120-9128762 GCA_028555095.1 Dicrostonyx torquatus | reverse complement strand
GCAGGGCCCAGGAAGCCTCGTTTCAAAATGGCGCAGTTTTTATGCACTATTGTCGAGCCAGGAAATCTCTCTGAGGTAGATTTAACAAACAGCAAAAAGCTGTGTTAAAGTCTTTCCTTTTTAAGCCCCCTCAGGTTTTTAAGTGGATTTAGCTGACCATGTTGGGCAGCCAAATTGTTGCAAACCTAAATACAGAAGGACCCTCCTACGCTAGCCCAGATTAGATTATTCTACTTTTCTAGAACTACATACAAATATATTTCTCTGGATAGCCACTGTTCCTCTTCCTTGGACAATTTATCTCAGGTTATCGACATTGGCCAGCCAAAGTAGGTTTTGGGAGACGGACATGCCGTGCTGGGTTACACGCTTTTTCTACTATCTGCAGATAGTTCTCAGACTCCCGTTTTTTGGCTCTGGGGAGTGTTTCTGCTTTGCTTTCCTTTGCTTTTGAACATGATTGTTAGCCTTTAGTGGCCTTCTGGTCTGTTCGACTCCAGTCAGCTCCATGTGCCAGAAACTAGATTCAAAGTTTTTGCTAGGTTAAATTTTAAATCTACTTGAGATGCTTAGTTCTTGACTATCTGGGAACAGTAACCCTATGTGAAGAACACACAGGATTTATGACCCTTGGGAGAAACATTCAGCATTCTTTCAGTTGAGAAATCTAATGAAATTCTCTTTCTCATACCATCTTTTCAGAGTGAGCCCTATTGCTGATGTCTATATGCAGAGTAAACCTAATAAGTCTTAAGTTTCTAAGTATTCCTCCTCAGTTCTCTAGAAGAGCCATTCTGTCCTGAGTTCATCCAGTTTCTTGTAATGCCTTGGCTGAAAGCAGCTAGTAATAGCCAGCACTTAATGTCATTATGTCCTCTCCCTCAACTTTTTAATCTTACTGCTCCAGATAAAATGCCCTTCTCTAGCCTCTGCCATGAGTTTCCTGGCTCCTGGAGCCCATCCATGCTAGTGCTCACATTTTAATGGTAGGAACTAGTAAAAGTCAGAGAAATGCAGCTGAGTTGGTACTCATCAAGAACAGGAAACAGTTTGGATTAGCATCTAGTTAGTAAGGAGCTGGTGCATTTCCCACTGGCTCCAAATACTTTAGAAGTTTCCAGCATTTACTGAGTAGCTTGTCTACAGAGTATAAAAATGGTAGCCTCTTAAACTGTTTCTTCCACAAATAATAAGATAGTCATATTTCTAGAACCCTTGTGGTTTACTAGTGTTTAACCAAATATAAGACATTCCTTGGAAATATAGTTCCCAAAATGTAAAACTAAAAAAATAAATAAATGATGGAGCCAGGTGTGGTGGCACATGCTTTTAATCCCCAGCACTAGGGAGTTAGAGACAAGCAGATCTCTGTGAGTTCAAAGCCAGCTTGGTCTACAAAGTGAGTTCTAGGACAGCCAGGACTGTTACACAGAGAAACTCTGTCTCGAAAAACAAACAAGAAGGTGTGTATCAATGTTCTCCTGTATATATTTCAGTGCACCATGTACTCCCTGATACCCATGAAAAGTCACAAGAGGGCACTGACTTTCCTGGAACTGGAGCTACAGACAGCTGTGAGTCACTCTGTGGGTGCTGGGAACTGAACCCAGGTCCTCTCCAAGAACAGCAATGTTCTTAACCACTGAGCCATCTCTTCAACCTGTTTCTGACTGGTGTAGGAGGGTCCTTCTATATTTCTGTTGCTTTCATTGGTTGAATAAAGAAACTGCCTTGGTCTTTTGATAGGGCAGCCCTTAGGTGGGCGGAGTAGACAGAACGGAAGGCTGGGAGAAAGAAAGCACTGGGGCAGATGCCATGTTTCTCCAGCCCAAGATGGTCTTTGGTTAGAATCTTCCCGGTAAGCCACGACCACATGGTGATACACAGATTACTAGATATGGGTTAAACTAATATGTATAAGAGGTTAAAACTAATGGGCCAGGCAGTAGTTTAATTAATACAATTTCCATGTGGTTATTTCAAATGTAAGCTAGACCAGCGGCCAGGAGCCAGGCGGGACGGAACAAAGGGCCCGCACTCCTCTCAGGTGCTGGGAACACAGCCCGCACCTCTTACTACATCTGACATTTTTAATACTTGTCTAATTTGTTTTAGTTCATTAAATGGTAAATGGTTTAATTTTAAAATTCTGGTGATTTTTATGATTTTATTTTGAAATTTCCCTATGCTGTGGTTATTTCTATGCTTTTGGTATTTATACTCTTTGATATCTTGTCATAAATTATAGTCACTTTAGAGTCTTACAGAAATCTATAAAAAATTCCTCTACTTCAGATACATGTTGATAAAAGCCAGGCAGTAGTGGCACACGCCTTTAATCTCAGCACTAAGGCAGAGGCAGGTATTATCTCTGTGAATTTGAGGCCAGCCTGGTCTGCAGAGCGACCAGTATAGCCAGAGCTGTTACACAGAGCTTGAAAAAGAAAACAAAATACGTGTTGACTTGGTAAGAAATTGTGGGTAAAAATTATTGTGCTGCATTAAAATTACCCGAAATTAGTCGGGCATAATGGCACATGCTTATAATCTCAGTACCTGTCAAAGGTGGAGGCAGGAGGATCGGGAGTTCAGGATCATCTTCTACTAAGTCCAGCACTAAGGCAGAGGCAGGTTTAGCTCTGTGAGTTAGAAGCCAGCCTGGGCTAAATGAGACCCTGCCTCAAAAGAACAGAAAAAGAGTATAAACAGTTGCATGATAACCTGTGAGTATCCCAGGCTAACTGGTGTTGTGTTGTATGACATGTTTAACAGTGTAACTTCATTTGAATAGTTACAGCTCATGTCTGTACAAATATGGGTGGATAACTGTGGAACTTGAGGACTTAGGTTACATGCAGGTTTTACTATGTTCTTCTTTGTTCTGTAGCCTTAAGAAAGCAGCTGACAGTAAAGAAGGGGAATCTATAAGCTCTTTACCTCTTAAGATGAATGGAAACACTGTGTCTCAAGACCCCACTCATGTGAACCAGTTTCCCCACAAACATGACGGGAATGTGGCTTTACCCAAGACAGCAGGTGAGAGCGTGGGTGGCGGCTGTCCAGCATCAACTGCTATGGAAGATCGTTTGGACAAAGTGTACCTTGAGATTTTGAGGAAAAAAACAACTGTTAACCCTTCACTATTACCTCAGGGTGACAAAACTAACCAGGTAAGAAGTATGTGCTTAAGCTGTGGGGCTGCTGACATCAGCTATGGGTGGGACTTCTTACATACCTCTAGTAGCGAAAGTCAGATCCCACCAGAGCACTCACTTCCTTTCCCTCCCTCCACTCTTCCCAGCCCCCCCACCATGCACTTTTTCTCTGTTTTTCTTCTAAAAAAGAGCAGGCCTTCCAGGAGTATATCAAACTCAGCATGACAAGTTACAATAAAACTAGATACAAACCCTCATATCAGACTGGATGAGGCAACACAGTAGAAGGAAAAGGGTCCTGTGAGCAGACATAAGAGTCAGAGACACCCTCAGACTGTTAAGAGTCCCACAAAAACACCCAGCTACACAACTGTACATATATGCAGAGGACCTAGCTCAGCCCCATAAAGGATCCATGACTGTCTTTTCTGTCTCTGTGAGCCCCTATGAGTCCCGCTAGGTTGAATCTGTGGGCCCTGTTCTCCTGGTGTCCTTGACCCCTTTGGCCCCTGAATACCCCCCCCCTGCCCTCTGCAGGGTTCCCCTGACTCAGTCTAATATTTGCCTGTGGGTCTCTGCTTCAGTTCCCATAGGCTGCCAGATGACACCTCTCTGATGACAATTGGGCTAGGTACTGATCTATGAGTATAGCCGGATATCCATTTCCTCTTGCCTTTTCCTTCTATTTCCTTTTGGTAACTAGTTTAAGACTTGGATTGTTTCAGAAAACAGTCTCTGCATCACTGCATAGCTCAGGGCTCATCCTCCTCAGTTCGCACCATAGGAGAGTTGGCATAGAATTGTGATCAGCAACTGTGATGAAATGTATATTTCATTGTTCCTTCTTTCTCTGTTTAGCGTGGTTCCAGTATTCTATTTTTACTGTCTAATTTGCTATTTGCTATGAAGCATCTCATTTTTATAGATGTGTATGTTGTTACTGTGATAAAAATACTCTGAAAAAGCGACTTGGGGAAGAAAGGTTTTGTTGGCTGATAGTTGAAGGTACAGCCTGTCATGGTGGGTAAGTCAAGGCAGCAGACATGAGAGAAGGCAAGAACAATGAATCCCAGATGCAGCTTAGTTCCTTTCCCCTTCTATGAAGTTCAGGACCCCAGTCAGGGAAGGAGAGCCTTCTCATCACAGGTTCTAGGCCCGTCTCCAGGACCCCAGTCAGGGGAGGAGAACCTTCTCACCACAGTCCGGATATCTCTCATCACAGGTTCCTAGGCCCATCTTCAGGATCCCAGTCAGGGGAGGGGAGCCTTCTCACCACAGTCCGGATACCTCTCATCACCGGTTCTAGGCCCGTCTCCAGGACCCCAGTCAGGGGACGAGAGCCTTCTCACCACAGTCCGGATATCTCTCATCACAGGTTCCTAGGCCCATCTCCAGGACCCCAGTCAGGGGAGGGGAGCCTCTCATCACAGGTTCCTAGGCCCATCTTCAGGATCCCAGTCAGGGGAGGGAGCCTCTCATCACAGTCCGGATACCCTCTTGTTACAGGTTCCTAGGCCTATTTCCAGGACCCCGGTCAGGGAAGGAGATCCTCTTATAGTAAGATCCTAGGCCTGTCTCCCACCCAGATTCTGTTGGGTTGACAATCCACTAACCATCACAAGTCTTGATAGTTTTAATGTACCTTAAATCCAGAGAAAAGAAGGTATTATTTTGGTTATCATTTCAAAATACCTTCCTCCTTGATGTCTTCATTATTCCAGTAGCTACACACCTTGCTCTCCAGCTAGCTTATTCTTGCTTTAAAGTACTTTGTGCTAATGCTAACTTTGAAGATAGGCTTCAAAACACTGGAATTCTAATAAACTAGAGAACGTTGCTGTAGTAGTTTGTCCTTCACAAACCTCCTTATTTGCCAGTCACAATCTTGCCATGTGTTAATTTTTATTTTTTTTAACAACAGTAGTTGAAGTTCTTTCTGATACTAAAGAGTTTGTTCTTGTTGTATATAGACTTCAAAGACTCGGCTCAGTGCTGGGGAAGAGGGACCTGTAACTGGCAAACAGGTTCCATACAAGAAGGCCAGAAGTGCACCTCCTTTGCTTAAGAGAAAGCCACAGAGTGGACTGTATGTATCAACTCGGAGCTCAGGCTACAGCAAACCCAGTTCGCCACTCCAATTATTTTCTGCTCTTGAAAAGAAATCTTCAAAGGACAATATAAAAAGTAAAAATGTGAGATCCATTCCCACCTCAAATCAATTCAGGAAAAAAGGTAAGAATACATTTCTTTCAACATAGAGTTTGACATATATATAACATATTATTTCATTTTCTTTGTTTTTGGAAAGGAACTATTAAAGAGCTGTGTATTCCTTTTAGAATAAGTGTGTAGTGTATAACTATTGACCTAGGATAGTGGCAATGAAGATAGTGAAAAGTGGTTGATGAAAATATGTTTAAAGGTAGAACCGATAATATAAAAATCTAGTTTGGTTCGCTGTAGCTTTTGGTCCAGGCAACTGAAGGAATGGAGCAGCCGCTCCCTGAGGTGAGGCAAATGGAGGTAAACTCTAGACTGAGAGGAAGGGGAGATGATGACTTTGAGATGACTGTGATGAACAGAAGACATTTAGATTGAAAGTCTGACACCCAAGAGGAATTGTAAACTGAAGATACCATTTGAGAGCTTACTAAAGACCAGAAGAGCGTTTTTATAAGCACTGACGGAGCAGGAGTATGTTCTTGTTACCTCTTTCTGTTGTTACGATACAAACCACGACCAAAAGCAATTTGGGGAAGAAGAATTTATTCTAACTTACAGGCTACAGTCCGTCATTGTGGAAAGCCAAGGCAGGGACTTGAAGCAGAACACACACAGGTACACTGCTTACTGACCTGGTTGTCCTGGATTTCTCAGCTACCTTTCTTACCCATCCCGGGTCTCCCTGCCTAGGGCTTGCACCTCCCACAGTGGCCTTTTCTACTTCTTAGTAGTCAAGGAAATGCCCCGCAGACATGCCATCCACAGACCAATCTGTTGGAGGCAATTCCTTAATGGAGGTTCCTTCTTTCCATATGACCCTTAAGCCTGTGTCTTTTGGCAGCTGAAGCTATGACAGGATAACTAGAGGGTAAACACAAACAGGCTCACTCTAGCCGATCAAACAGAAAAAGGGATCTGCAAAGCAGGCAGAGTGAGGGAGGAGAACCCTGAGAACCTTCCGTCTAGGGAAGATGTAGCTCAAGGAGGGTCTCTTCTGTCATTTGCTGCCCACAGGGGAAGAAGCTGAACTGAAAACTGCACTTCAGTTTTAGCAAGTTGGTGGTCATCAGCGGTGGAGGTCAGTTTCCTTGCAGAGCTGGCTGCAGGGCAGATTGAACAGGAGTAGGCCGTTCTGCAGGAACGTTCCTGTGAAAGGCAGAAGATGGAGCACTGACTTGAAAGGAGAAAAGAGACACTTTGGGGGCAACCACAGTAGCACTGTGGGTAAAGACATTTGCCGCTCCAGCCTTAGCAACCTAAGTTAGTCCTAGAACACATGAAGGTCCTCCTAAAAGTTGTTTCTGTCCTCTACACCTCCACACACTTATACACATACTGCACATGTATGCCCATAAGAAAGACTGAATGGAAAGAAGAAGAATGGACAGTGTAGTAGATACAGGGAGTAATTGCCAGGACAGTGTCCTTGACTTAGAACTATAGTGGCTCACAGTAGGACTTCATTACCTAGGAATGTGGACAGTTCTGAGTTCTAGGAAATGTGGGGAGCAGAGGAAGAGAGCACCAGCTGGCAGCCAGATAGATGTGAGAGGGAGGAAGTGTGAATGTCACCTCTATTTGCTTCAGTCTTCTCAGAAATCCAACACCATGCCATCGAAGAGCAGTGAAGAGGGAAAGAAGGGAAGATAGGAAGTAAGCATCCAAATGACTACTAAGCTGGAGGTTAGAAGGTCATTGCATAATTGGAAATGAACCTAGGTCATACCAATGTGAGTGGGCAGCTAAGAGGCCAAGAAACATTAAGGAACCAAAGCCAAGGAGTTGGCAGAGTCTGGTTATGTTGAAGTCATTGCAAATGAAGACAGAGATGTCACAGTGATTGAGAAACTATCAATGTAAATGATGGGTTGATAGATGAAAGCAACTATTTTTCTTGTTTGTTTGTTTTTTTGAGACAGGGTTTCTCTGTGGCTTTGGAGCCTGCACTGGAACTAGCTCTTGTAGACCAGGCTGGTCTCGAACTCACAAAGATCCGCCTGCCTCTGCCTCCCGAGTGCTGGGATTAAAGGCGTGCGCCACCACCGCCCGGCGAAAGCAACTATTTTTATGAGTAGAGTTAACTAATATTCTAAACTTGTTTTCCATACTTCAAAATCTTACAGTATTTGTGACTATCAGAATCAAAACACATTACTCATTTTTGTACTAAAACATGCAGTGGTGGACTGCACCAGGCTTTTTCTTTTGAGGTACCAACCAGTTCCCAGATCATGACACAGAGACTTAGGAATGCTTGGCCTTAGCTTAGGCTCATTTCTTGCTAGCTCTTATAACTTAGCCTATTTTTCTTCACCTACATTTTGTCTTGGGACTTTTTACCTTTCTCTCTGTATGTTCTACCCTGTGCCTGCTGACTGCCTGCTGCCTGGCATCTTTCTCTCTTGTTCCCTGTTCTCTCTTCTTTCTTCTCCCCGAAGCCTAGATTTCTCCTTATACCTGTCTGCTTGGCAGCCCTGGTTATCCCTCTCCTGCGTAACTATTGACCATTCAGCTTTTTATCAGACCAGTCAGGTTGCCTTTGGCAGGCAAGGTGAAACAAATGCAGCACATCTTTACATTGTTGATAACAGCAGCAGACACCTTCACACAGTTAAAGTAATACTCCTCAGCATAGACAAACGTAACACATCTTTGCTTAGTTAGAATAATATTCCACAAGAGTGGACCTTGTTCTTTCACTAAACTACTGTAGTATCTCCTTAGATTGTTCAATACAGTTTTTTGTTTGTTTGTCTTTTGTATCTGTCTCTTTATTGATAATCTGCCCAGAGTAGCTTTAATTTTACTCAAAACTATAATTCTTTAGGAATAATTATTACAGGTTGGGTTCCTTGGGAAGCACAGTAGGACAGTTCAGATCATCATTGGTTAGAATAAAAATTAAGCCCAGTTGCTTAACCAAATGAAAGCCTTTTGTCTTTAGTGTAAGTGTGAGCCTAGAGACAGGGAGCTGAGATATACAGCTGGGAAAGGAACCAGATAGATCCCGTCTTTCCTGTTGCAGAATCTATACAATATGACTTCTGTCTTTTTTGTTTTGTTTTGTTTTTTTTTTGTTTTTTTTTTTTTTTTTTTATCTATACAATATGACTTCTGTCTTTTTTGTTTTGTTTTGTTTTTTTTTTGTTTTTTTTTTTTTTGTTTTCCGAGACAGGGTTTCTCTGTAGCTTTGGAGCTTGTCCTGGAACTAGCTCTTGTAGACCAGGCTGGTCTCGAACTCACAGAGATCCGCCTGCCTCTGCCTCCCGAGTGCTGGGATTAAAGGCGTGCGCCACCACCGCCCGGCTTGACTTCTGTCTTTTTTGTAAGGTTTATTTTTGAGAGAGAGAGAATATGCCTACGTGGGGTTATATGTATCTGAGAATACAAGTGTCAGATGCCCTAGAGTTGGAGTTACCACTGATTGTGAGCCACCTCATGTGGGTTTTGGGAAGCAAACTTAGGTCCTCTGCAAGAAAAATAAATACATGCTTTTATCCACTGAACCATTTCCCCAGCTCCCTCTGTCTCCATTCTTACACAATGATGTCTGTCTCCACTTTCTGCCCATGAGGTGGAATGACACTAGAGCAGCCAAGTCTGTAGTGTTTCATTAGAATCTCTTCCCTGAAACCCTTCACCTAGTGTAACATGAGGGTCCTGCTTGTTGGGGTTTCTGTCCTGCCCAGTACCCCACAGCTGGCAAGCCCCAAAGAAAATCACACAGAGTCTACATTAAGTTATACACTGATTGGCCCATTAGCTCAGTCTTCCTACCAGCTCCCATAACTTATATTAACCCATTGTCAGCCATATGGCCAGTACCTTTTCTCAGCTGGGCTGCTACATGTCGCCTCCATGGAGATCTGCGCAGGAATCCCAGGGAAGCTTCCTGCTTCCCAAATCTCCTGTTCTCACCTCTACTTCCTGTCTGATTTTCCCGCCTATACTCCCTGCCTGGCCAATCAGCATTTATTTAAAACATGATTGACAGGATACAGAATTGTCCTGCACCAACCTAAGAACCATTCGCTTCCATCTTTTGACTAAAACTTGTTGCCACCCCAATTTGCATACAGTTTGGGTTGCAGTCATTGTGAGCTAAGCACATTGCTGCCCATGACAGAATTAGGTGTCTGTTACTGGGGAGGAAGTGGAGGTTAGTGGCTAGCAGACTTGTCATGTGCCTGTTTATTCTAACTACCTATTATTTAGCATTTCATGTTTATGCTTTCATTTGTAAAGTACTACTGTTAAAAAAAAGCTTGCTGATGAGTAAAAATTCAAAAATAGGGGAAAATAGGAAAAAGAAAAGGTAACAAGAAATACTGTGCCATGCTGAGTGCTGAATCAGGCTTTTCTCTGTGTGTGTCTTAAACAAGAGGAAAAAAAATGAGTGGGTGGAGAGCAGAAGTAGATAAATGAACTAAATATTTTCTAAGAGTAATATCCGAAAATGCCAGATGAAACCCATTAGTTTACATACTGACCTAAAACTCAGTTACTAAAAAATGATATGATCACACTTCAGGTTCTTTTTTATTTTTTTAACTTATTTTATTTGTTTAGCCCACATGTGTGTATGTGCACCATTTGCATGCCTGGCACATGAGGGGGTCCAGAAGAGGGCATTGGGCCTCCCAGAACTGCAGTTTGTAGACGTGTGTGTGCCACCATCTGGGTGCTAAGCATCGAACCTGGGCGCTGTGGAAGAGCAGCCAGTGCCTTTCACCACAGAGTCATCTCCCAGCCCCTACAAGTTCTTAAATGTATTAGATGAAGGTTCCTTAAATCTCCAAGGAGATAAACTTCATCCTTAAAAATTACATTTTTTAAGACATCCCCTTAAGAAATAGATTCTGATAACCGCTGAGAGATTGCTAAAGCCACATTATTGTTTCCTGGCTTTATTTTCAATTTTATGTGTTGGCCAATCACTTCCTTCCCTTCTTTGAAATATGAAGTAATATATTCTGCATCCCCATGCCACCCGAACAGGGGTTTTACTTTTTCAAGGTATATTTTCTCTTGCAACCATATCTCTCTCAGCTTGGAGGTTTAGTTTTTGCTTCTGGTTATTAAGTAAATTGAATGTCTATTATCGATAGTGACTTCAATGTAGAATTACTTTGGTTCATTTCTTTTTGATTGAATGTGATTAATGCATTGTTTCTTCAAAGAGGACTTTAGAGTTCTAATTCTGCAGGGTTTTTCTATTTGAATTTTCATAGTAAGAAGTTTTCTTTCTTAGGTAAGGGGAGAAATAGCAGATAGGTGTCTTACAGAGGACTTGGTTCAGTTGCCAGCATGTAGCTCGCAACTGTCTGTACCGGTAGTACTAGAGGATTCAGTGGCCTCTTCAGGCATCAGACACAAACATGGTGCACAGATATACATTCCATAAACACATCTTTACATACCTAAGGAAAAAAAGATTCAGGAATGGAAATCCTGTTGTAAAAAGACTGGCAGGCTGAACATCTACACACAAAACCACCTGTTTGTAGCTGCTGGTCCTAAGAGAGTCATATGCTGGCAGGACACTCCTAGCCCTTGGTCATGGTATAACCTGCCAGTGATGTGTTGTGGTGCCTCAGCCTGTGTAGCAAGATCTACGTTTTACCTTTACATTGCCACTGTCCTCATTTATTGTCCATCATTGCTGAATTCACATTCAGCCTTACTTTTATGATGCTTCCTTCTGTTATCTATAATATTTAGAAATATTATCTGGAACAAGACTCATCAAGCCTGCAGTTTTGAATAAGCCATCTCCCCAAAGTGAAGGTAGCGTAGCTACACCTAAGAGGCCAGATGACTCCACAGCTGACTCCTCTGTCCAGTTCCAGACTGTAAGTACTCAAATTCATATTAATATTTATAATTTTTATATTTTAAAATCACTTTTAAACTAGATTATAAATGTGTTAATTGCACACTTAAGAAAATATCATAATTGAAGTTGATTAATGTGTACAAATATGAAATATCTTTTCCTTATTCACATCATTCTCACTGGTTTCTTTGTACTAGAGCATTATTGCCATGTCGTTGACAGTCTCTGTCTTTCTGTTTCGGTTCTGGTCCTAACCATGCAACTCATGTAATGAAGTCATACTTTTTTTTTAAAGGAGCCTTCAGGATCCTCTGGTGAGAACAGAGAGACAGAATTACTTATGTTGAAAAGAGCTCAGGACGCAGAGGAAAAATGGAGGGGCGCACAAGCCCTAATTGAGCAAATTAAAATCACATTCTCAGAGAAGGAGAAGGAGCTGGAGAACACCCTGGAAAACCTGAAGAGACAGCAGGAAGGAGAGCTCTTTAAACTGAACCAGGAAAATTACATTCTACAGGCCAAGGTACCAAATGTACTGTTCTGGTTTTTTTTCTTATTTATTTAAAAAATAAAATAAAATCAGCTATGCTTCCTTTTAAATTCCTTGTTATCCTGGTGCCTGGAGCTGTTCTCCTTGATGTATTTGCTGTATACGATACAGACTTGGTTCTTGGTTCTCTCCAGAGTGAATTGAACCATGGGGAAATCAAAGGTGGCCCATTTTGATGATTTTCCTGTATTAGCTGTTTTTTTAAAAACAAATCAGTGAGTTTCTTAGACCCTTCAGAGAAATGAGAGTCCTAGCAAGAGCTGCAGTAGAAGATCTAGAACCAGATTCGCCACAGAGTTTGTGAGTTCTTCTCTCACCAGCAACGCACTGTGCTGACTTGACAGTGCTCACAGCACTCCCCAGGACGGCTGTAATGGAGGTTGTGTGGCTCTGAGAACCTCTATCTTCTTCACTTCGTTCTTCATTCTCTGTTTGCAAATAAAGTAATTTATTCATTTTCTTAAAGTTAAATAGCTTTGAAGAAACAAGCAGAAAACAGAGGTGGCTACAGCTTGGAGAAACATCTGATCTCATCACTGGAGAAAAACTGAAACAAATCCAAAAAGAAATACAAGAACAAGAGACACTTCTTCAGGGATATCAGCAGGTGTGACGGTTCTTCAGCCTCTGACGGCTTTGGTTTTGACTCTTTATAAACATAAGGTATATTAAAATACTGCTGTGGTCATTTAACATGCAGATAGATGTAAGGTAATAATTTGACCAGTGTTCTTCCCCGACCTTTTCCCTCTCCTCGTCTTTCCTTCCCGCCCTCTCTCCTGTGCTCTGGAACTCACTGTATAGCTCGGGTGGCTGGGTGCAGGCATGCACTGTCTTGTCCAGTTGGCCTGCACATTTATTATCCAGAGTAAAGTAGCTAAGAGCATCAATTCTGATTTAAATAAAAACCTAGTTTTAAGTCTTAACTCTAACACCTGCTGTGGAGCCATGTTCAGCCCTCTCGCCCTTCCTCTGTCTTTATGAGTAGGGATAATAAGACAAGGGAATAGTGAAATTCAAAATAGAACAATACAAACCAGCCCCCTAACCTGGAATACAGTAGCCAGTCAGAAACTGTTGCGTGCTATTTTAGTAGCCATGTTCCTTAGAAATGAGCATATTTCTCTTAGCTTCTACAAAGTTTGTAATAGGTTTTGACTAGTCTTGCTAATGTTTTCAGCTTATCAGTCTGCTCTCAAGTGCTGATGCCCCAGGGATGAATTTGTTTAGTGTGAGCTGTTTGTTGATAGCGGCAGGTTTAAGATGTAGCTTCCTTCTCTGCCTCCTCTCTTGTCCCCCACCTCATTAAACTTCCCTTTTACAACTATAATCTGAGCCCGGTGCTACTCTTTATCAGCCAGAGAAGAGTGTGGAAAGCATTTTCACCACACCAGATGCTCTGCCTCAGTGTAGCGAGATCATTGAGATCCTCATCCACTGTCTCGTCCTGCCATACAGAGAAGGGCTTTTCAGCTGTCCCATCAGTGTGTTGATACGCCATCTTCCAGGCATTAGTTCACACATGCTGTGATAATCCATAGTTTTTGTTAACATCTCAAAAGCTTTTAGTTTTCAGAAAATTCTCAATATAAAGTGAGGTCAGTATGTCAGAGCTCTAATCACAGATTCATTTGTTCCATATCTAATTACCCCACTGTTAGAAGTCAGGCTCCTGGAATTTTCTTCTAGTTCTGATTTTTTTTTTCTGGCCGTATAGTCCTGCTGGGCTTTCGCACCCCTAGCCCACACGTAAGTGCTAGGCTTCTCCACTCTGGAGAAATTCAGTGTATCACTCTGACATTAGACTCTTCAGTTTGGGGGAATTCTATAACTTCTTTGCAAGTAAGCATTTTTAGCATTTTAAAAAGTGTTATATCTAGAGAAGTTGTCTTCTAAGATAATAAAAGATATGTAAAAAGGATTTTATAAAATTAAAATCCGAGGAAATTATAAAGACCACCTAAGTGACTTATCTGCTCTGCTTCCTATCACAAAGTACTGCTAACTTTTAGCTGAACTCATTTTTCTGTTTTTAAAAAGGAAAACGAAAGGTTGTATAATCAAGTAAAAGATCTCCAGGAACAAAATAAGAAAAACGAAGAGCGAATGTTTAAGGAAAATCAGAATTTATTTAGTGAGCTAGCCTCTTTAAAGTAAGTTCTTTTGAATTTCTGACATTTAAATATACTTAACTCTTTCTAAGCATATTGTTACAGTATTAATGAGTTTTTTTCTTAGAAATGGTAAGTACTTTTACATGTATCTGTTTTCATTTGTATACTGATTTCCTGTCTCATAAATGTTCTATTGCATATCCAGAGGATGGTTCTTTCAGTAATTGATAGCTACTATATGCTCCAGTACTCTCAGTGTATCCATATGTGAGTTTGACATTGCTTTCAAAGAACTGAAAATAGAGCCCTTGCCTTTGTCAGTAGATAACTGATCCTTAAACAATGATTTGTTTAATAATACAAAAATAAAAAGTAAATCCACAGTATCAGCTTAGCCTTAGGTTCTGTAGAAATAGAATAACTGTAGAATAATTATAGAAAGAGAAAAAAATCATAATTCTAGAAAAAGAGAAAGAAAGTGAAGAAGGAGAGGGAGAGGATGCAAAGGGTATGATCTCAGCTGGAACCTGAGGCTGCGAGGGAGCCCTAGAAAACAGACCATGCCACAGTTTGTACCTCTGACTGGGATGTAGCTGGGAGGGAACTCAGAATGTCTTCTGGGTCAAAGGCTGTGGTTTAGATGAACTCACTTGTTCCAAGGGCGGGGAAACCACCTATGAGTTGTTATTATCTAACAATCTAACACTCACCACAGAGCCGTGGCCACCAGAGCCTGGTTACTCATGCCCAACCCTGGTCCATTACCTTACTAGTGGGAGAACAAACACCAAACCTACAAACAGGGACATATGAGGGACTGTCTTCCACTAGCAAATGACTTTTTAGTACATCATTCCACATAAATGTCCAGTTATTCTGGGTGCTACCAGAAGTTTTGGTGACCATGAATATCACAGATACTAACCATATTTATTAACAGGCTCTCATTTTTAGATGATTTATAACATGAACCTTTTGTGTAAAATAGAAAAATATACACCCTGTGATAGACAGAAGTGACAGCTATACAGATTGGTGAACAGAGAGAAGGAGGGACAGAGAGAGAGAGAAAGAGAGAGAGTGTTTTAATGTCCTTGTCTCTTGGTCAGAGTGGCCCCAAAACAAGGTATGTTCTTCTGATGCTTGAAGATACTTACATCTTCTTTTAAGATTGCCTCTCATAAGTATTTCTGGCAAAGAGCCTATCTGAACTGAAGCTCAGTTGATGAGGTCCCCAGTACCACATTCACGAGGCCTGGTATGCATGCCTGTAGTTGCAGTACTCTGGAGGGAGGCAGGAGGCTTAGAAGTTCAAGGTCATCCACAGCCATACAACAGCGTAGTCCAGTTTGAACTCTGTGTCAGATATTAGATAAGTAAGCATAGCTTTTAAAATACATTTTTACCACCTGGCTTCTAGAAAGAACAATTCCAAAATCCCAAATTAAGTGAACTTCCATGCTAAAATAATTAACAGATAATTATTTAAATAATTTATTTAAAACATTAGGAATATATTATCTTATAGAGATTTCTTGAAAAAAAAATCTAAAATTTGAATCTGAGGTCCAGATATGTTTCTGGTTTTGTTTCTTTGTATAAAATTGAGATTTGTATTTGTCAGACCAAAGCAGTCAGTCAGCAGCAGTGAGACCAGGAGTACAGAAAGCTCTAGAAAAATGGTAACACTTCATCTTTTTCTGAGAATTAAAAGCAGATATTTTTAAATTTCAGTTAAGCCAAAAATTTTAGTATTTCTGTTCTTCTAAAGTGGAAAGTATAGACATTTCTCTCAAGTCTACTTTTCTTTAACATGTCCATACTTTCATCTTTAGACTGTTTTTTTTCCTCTAGTGACACATATAGTGTGAGTTCATTAGAATATTGTGTATTAAAGGAGTACCTTGTCTTATAAAGTCTTTTTTTTTAATTTTGAAAATCAGAGAACAGGTGCACAAAAATCGTTTCCTGTCTCAAGTAGTTGAAAATGTAGAACCCACCAAAAATCAGAGTTTCACAGATCTGCTAGCAGAATTACGGGTGGTGCAGGTAAGTTGAATAAGGATTTAAACTATTGAGGTTGGTAAAGTTATCATAGAATTTCCAGTGTTATAGAAAATTGTGTTTGTAATAAATATATAAATAAAAAATATATTTAAAGATATTTAAAATTAAAAAGTATCTAAGATTAGCATTTAGTATTCCTGTGACTTTAATGTACAGAAAACCTTGGAACCTGGTTGAAACGGCCCCCACTCTACAGTGTAACCTCTCTTCTCAGGCATTTATCACATAGAGCCAGAGCAGAGGCATTGCCTTTGGAGCACATATATATTTTATTTCAAACAGATTCCTAGGGCTGGAATGATGGCCCGGGTGTTGGTAAAGAATATGTGGCTACTCTTGCAGAAAACCCAAGTTTGGTTCTCAGTACCCACTTCAGGCGGTTCACAAATCACCTCTAACTCCATTTCCAAAAGATGCAGGGCTCCTGCCATCCAAGGGCACCTTCACTCATGTGCACACACACACTTATACACGTCATTAAAAATAAATATTAAAAAAACAAATTCTTCACTGTAATAATACACTGTGTGCTAAAATAGGAAAACAGTAGGGAGGTAATTTCCTTTTCATCTTTTTACCAAAGTGCTCAGCGCGTGTCTAAACAGCAGACTGTGTATTGCAAATATTGTGTTCCAGATACCCAAGGTAAAGGTGGAGACCGGTTGGTGGTCTTAGTTCCTGGACAGTCTCATTCATGAAGTCCTTTCCTGTGCCTGTATGTTGAAGAGCACTGCCCATGTTTTCTTACAGCAGTTTCTGTGTTTCGGGTTTCACATTGAGATCTTTGATCCATTTGAAGTTAAGCTTTGTGCAGGGTGAAAGATGAGGTCTAATAATTTTCATTATTCTACATGTGGACATCCAGTTTTTTTAGTACCATTTGTTGAAAGCACTTTCTTCAGTGTGTGTTTTTTGACATATTTGTCAACTACAAGAAGGCTCCAGTTATTTGTATTCATACTTGGGTCTTTTATTTTATACAGTTGGTCTACCTGTCTCTGTTTATGCCAGTAACATGTTGTTTCTATCACCATGAATCTGTGTATATTTAGAAATTTGGAATGGTAATCCCTCCATTGTTCTTTTTGCTCAGAATCCCTTTGGCAATCTGGGGTCTTTTGTGGTTCCATATGAATTTTAGAACTTTTTTCTATTTCTATAAAGATGGAGTATAGGTGAAGACTGCTCATTCGTTTCCCAACTGCTCAGACCTGAATAATCATTCCAAAACTATATTAATTACAACACTGTTTGACATATTAGCTCAGGTTTCTTATTAAGTAACTCTTACATCTTAAATTAACCCATTTCTATTAATTTGTGTATTGCCACAAGGCTGTGGCTTACTGGAAAGTTTCTGGGTCCTTCTCCTTTGACAGCTACATGGCATTCCCCCCAACTCTGCCTACTTTATGTCTCTATTTGGATTTCCCACCTGGATTTACTCTACTAAGCCATTGGCAGAAACAGCTTCTTTAATAACCAATGGTAATAAAACATTCATAACAAACAGAGGAGAATCCCACATCATCTCCCCTTTTTTGTCTAAATAAAAAGGAAGGTTTTAATTTAACATAATAATAATGTACATATAACAAAACAGGCATAAAGCAAGAATTACAGTTAAAATATTTATATCTACTTTAACTTCCATCATAACTAAGGAAACTATAACTATCTATTCTTCAACTCTATCAAAGACTCCAGAAGGATATATATATATTACCTAAGTTAAC
The DNA here is from genome assembly GCA_028555095.1 of Dicrostonyx torquatus. Taxonomy (NCBI): domain Eukaryota; kingdom Metazoa; phylum Chordata; class Mammalia; order Rodentia; family Cricetidae; genus Dicrostonyx; species Dicrostonyx torquatus. The sequence goes on along the minus strand of JAQHUG010000042.1, from coordinate 9,111,081 downwards.
AGGAAGTGCATTGTAAGCAACTACCAAAATTCTAGAATTGACAGAGACATCTTGCTGCCTGGACAGTCACCCAAAGTTCTTGTGTAACATTGGGACCTCCATCTTCAGCCTACGGGCCCATAGTATCTGGCAGGCATTTCAGTGAAGCAGGAAATTTGAAAGAGTGTTTTGCCTCCATTGGCAGTTTATCAGTCACTTTCTTCTGTATCCTACAGAATATCTGGCAGACTTTCATGAACCCTGAAGGACTGTCTCATCTTCTTTAGGAACTTTCGCAGTCATTTTTCTGTGAGTCCTGCATGTCTAGTTCATACAACATACCATGAAGCAGTCCAGGCAAGAGCAGTTTCTTGCTCAAATGGCTAGCCTTGTCATATTGAAGGCAAATTTCATAACAAGTTTCTTCAATGACCATCAACCGCTCTGAAGTAATTGGTGCTGCCAGAAGCAGACATGTTTCAATGTTGAGAAAAGTCTAAGTTCTTAAAACATTTTAAATGCCATATTTTGCAGGTTTTTGAAAGGGTTGAAGATACCTATCTATCTGAAATATATCTCTGTATATCTGGAAAACCTAACTAATATGACTTACAAGTTTGACTATTATAAATGACTATCTATTAATCTGTATTTCTTAACTACACATTACATTTTTAAATAAGCTGCGCAAACACAATACCTTCATCAAGGGCAGAAACATACATACAACAAAATTGACCTTAAATTTGTATCAATAAGCCAAGATCCATACCAGTGCAAAGTATTCATCTCTATAGCATAGCATCCTTATTTTTTATAGAAATTGACTATGACCATTAACCACTTTCAATCAATCCCCTTTAAAACAATGAAATATAAATGAAAACAATCATTTATAAACAATATTTGGGAATTTGGATGTAGTTTTTTAGACTGTTTCCTGATAATTGGGTACACTGTTAATCAGGTCTGTCATGGGGTATCCTGTGTGGTAGGTCCATCTCAGCCAGCAGTCCTGAAGCTGTCATGGATGTTTAATCATCTGGACCTTTGCTTCAGGGGTCTTTTTTTATCAAATCATATTAGCCAATAAGGAATCCACAGCTTCCTATCCTCTGTGGAAACAAAAGCAGAACCTCTTTTCCAAAGCAACATATCTTTAGACCCAAAGTCAAGATACCTTTAAAATATATGTTTTGATTTAGTTTAGCAGCCTATACAATGAAATGTCTCTCTGTACTTAGCTCCTTCATAGTCAAAAAAATCAAAGAAAAACAATAATATTCATAATCCAGACTCTCTGTGTATATTCCATCTTTACATGGCCTATTTTTTTATTCCTTTAATCTATGACTGTCTGTACTTGTCTCTTTAAAGACTTTTATTTTTTAAACTATTTCTTTTTCTAGCATCTATACTCTTTTTCTTCTCTCTTTCTCTCAAGCCTTTGTACATTTTTTTAAACACACTTTGACCTGTTCAGAGGTTTATTTCTGTCTGAATCTGTCTTTGTTGTATATCTGTAATCATTTTTGACCAGGAGCCAGCACATTAAAATGGTAAGCAGTGTGGTCACAGCATCCCTGGGTGCCTCTCTCAGCCATTCAATATGGCAGAGGTACCTTTATTGCCAGCTCTGGAGCCTTGCTCACCACCTCAGCTCTGGTAAGCAGTTGACCCGTGCTGCCCACAAACCCCATTCAAGTACTCAGCCTCCTGAAAGAGCCAAAGCTGTACATGCAACTACCACAAACCAGGAAGCCTTCTTAAAGGAGCTACAGTTTTTGCTGCTACCACTGAGTCAGGACACCTTCTCTTAAAGGAATCATGCCTCTGCTTACTTCTAAAATAAAGCCCACCGAGAAAATGCTGCTACCATGAAGCCATGCTTAATTCTGGTTTTTTTGTGTCTAGAATTCCTTCCCAAGCACTCTCAGGTTTTATGTGGATGTAGTCAGGCCACATTGCCATGCTATTTTGTAAATGGAAACTGCTCGTTCATTTCCCGACCAAACAGACCTGAATAATCACATGGAAACTATATTAATTGCAACACTGTTTGGCCTATTAGATCAGGATTCTTATTAAGTAACTCTTACATATTAAAAAATAACCCATTTCTATTAATCTGTGTATTGCCGCAAGGCTGTGGCTTCCTAAAAAGGTTTTGGGTCCTTCTCCTTTGGCAGTTACATGATATCCCTCCAAATCTGCTTACTTTCTTTACATATCTGTGTTCAGATTTCCCACCTGGCTTTACTCTACTAAGTCATTGACCAAACAGCTTCTTTAATAACCAATAGTAATAAAACATATTCATAGAATGCAGAGGGGAATCCCACATTAATTGAGATGGAGACTTTGATTTAGATTACACTGCATCTGTAAATAGCTTCCGGTAAAAATGGCCATTTTCACAATATTAATGATGCCAACCCATGAGTATGAGCTGTCTTTCCATTCTCTAGCTTCTACCTCTTTCTTTAGAGGTTAAAAGTTTTCATTGTGTGCACAGTAACTCACAGGGAGGGAAAGTCCTATTTGCCAGGTAGAATCCCTCATACACTGTACTGACATGACACAGGCCCTGTTTCTGCATCTACGCAAACCCAGAGCAGAGTCCTTATCCATTTAGGCATTTACTGTGTGCTTGAATTCAATGACACTTTAAATTGTGGACTACTATAATGAAGTAGGCACTACTAGATAGCATTTCTAAGTCAGAGTGATTAAACACACAGTATCTTCAGAAAGGTACATGGATTTTGAAAACTTGAAGCTTATACCCTTTGAACATCCATGGAGCACACAGGTTAAACAATGAAATGAGTCTGACGTCTATAAAATCCAAAAGGACATGATGCTTTATGAACGTATTTATTTTCTTTTGTCAGACTTAATTTAAATTATAACATAGTATAATACAGGATTTGTGCAAATTTGTAGTTTTATTACTGTGAGTGCAGGCCTTCAGCAATTTTAAGTCTGATGTAGTGTGTGTGTGTGTGTGTGTGTGTTATATATGTACACACACAGAGTACATGCCATGTGCTTATACTATAAAGTAAGCAGAAAGTATAAACCAGTTTCACAGAAAGTGAGAAGAATTTGTACATGGAGCAGTGTTGTATAAAACAGAGTTTCAGGTTTGTGTGGGCATAGAAGGAATTACTCGGAATCTCTTCCCTGGCTACACACTGGACTCTGAAGGGTAGGCGTGAATTTTGCAAACCAGAAGAGTGGACATAGTCCAAGTATTGACAGTGGTGTGGAGCACAGGGTATTTTAGGATTCACTTTGCTTTTATTTTAATTTTTTAAATTATTCTTATTTTATTTGCATGAGTGTTTTGCCTGCATGTATGTCTGAATACCACACATATATCTGGTGCCTATCAAGACTAGAGAGAACAGATCCCCCTGGACCTGGAGTTATAGATTGTTGTGAGCCACTATGTGCATACTAGGAATCAAACCTGGGTCTTCTGGAAGAGCAGCAAGTGCTCCCAACTATCGCATATCTCTTCAACCCTTTAACCTTTATTTTAGTGCCCAACCCTTTTACGTAATTGTAATATGAGTTATCAAAATAATTCAGGCATGGTGGCAAAATTCTTTAATCCCAGCACCTGGGAGGCAGAGGCAGGTAGATCTCTGAGTTGGAGACCAGCCTGGTATATTTAGTGAGTTCTAGGGTTACATAGTGAGAATCTGCCCTTAAAAAAAAAAAAATACGCTTTTAGGTAAATAGTTAATAGGTCAGGTTGTGATGAGTTCTAGTCAGGGGAAAAGCTTACATTTTCAGAGGAAGTGGCCAGGCAAGGTTTTCCTTCTTTTGAGCAGTTATAACAGGAAGGAGCAAGTTACCTTGCAGAGGGATACCTGGCAGACTTGGGTAGGAGTGCTCTAGAGGTAGTGGGTGTTCAGAGAGCAGCAAAGAGGCCTCTATGGCTAGTGTGCTCAGTCACAGTCACAGCCAGGTTATGTGACACTCAAAGTCATGGTTAACTTAGGATTCACCCTAAGAGAAGAACCACTGGGGGTTCAGCTGGAACACTGTAACTAGTCCCGCTAACTGCTTCGAGAACAAGCCTAGGGACTGAGAAGGGAAATGCTTAGATGTAATTATAGCAGTCCAAGCAAAGGCCTTTAGAAAGAACACATTAGGATAATAGAGTGTGGATCTCCAATGCAATGGTGAGAAGACAGGAACCAGTACTAGAACCTGGGAAGTTAATGGTTTAGGGGTAGAGCACCCTCTGTCCCTTTTACACAAAATGTGACCTGAAATTCAGGAAATTTCACAACAGTATGTTTGATGGGCTGAGAAGAGAGAATATCCCATGATTTATTGTGTTTGGAAGTAGCCCACTTTTATATTCCTTCAAATATCAAGAAAGAGAAAAACCATCTGATGGAAGACGTCAAAAGACTGAAGCAGGACAAACAAGCTCTTGAAGTGGACCTGGAAAGAGTGAAGAAAGAGAGAGACCAAGCCAAAGAGCAGATTGCTTACGCCACGGGTGAGTGCGGCTGAGACTGCTCACTTTTGGTTCCAATCATGAAGTAATTAGAAATTGAAAGGTATCATTAAAATACTTGCCCTGTAGTTAGCTTGTAATCTTTGAAACATTTTAAAATGAGTGATAAAGTGATATATATTCTTACTCTTAACTAGAACAGTTGCAACATCAAGGGAGAATCAAGCATTAATTGAATTCATAGCCTTGTGTTGAGGTGGTTAGAGGCCTGTGGTCTCAGCCTGGCTGAGAGCTTCCTGAAGGCAGGACTGAAACATGCTTTGTTTTGTTTGTTTGGTTGGTTGGTTGGGTTGGTTGGTTGGTTGGTTGGTTGGTTTCTTTTTCCACATGAACACTTAACACTGCATTATTTTATAGGAATGAAGAGAAATATGGCCTGGCACCCCCCAGTAAACATTTGGGGAGAAAGATAAGGATAAACAGAATTTAATAGGGAGGTGGGGATATAGACAACAAGAATTTGGAAAAGAATGGCTTTGGAGCCAGGCCCAGACAGTGATATTTGGAAGTAGAAGACTAGAGGGAGGCTCGGTGCATGCCTTGAGCATATCAGAGCAGCAGAACACAGCTGCAAAGGTCGGAAAACTTAGGCTTTCTGCCAGAGTTAGTCTTCGGTCTACAGTGCCGTCAGCTTCAGTGTAAACGCCATACAAAGAAGCCATTCTTAACTGTGTATAAGAAAACAGTGTTCCTTTCCCTTATCTCTAAAGTAGAGGAGTAAAAGTTATTTCTAAAAACTACTTTTTAAAAGTTCAAAAATGTTTTCCATATAAATTTGTTGTGTTAACTAAAATAAGCCACTTATAAATGTATGCATTTTTACTAATTATAAACATTCCTTATTTTTATTCCTTGAATCTATTTTTCCACTGGAAAAACTTGATTTTCATAATATGTCAATGGGAAGCAATCACACATTTCTAGACAGCCATCCTTATTATGAAGTAGAAGCTTTGAATTATAAACACAGCCTCTTGTCTCTATCACTAAAAGATTCAACTAGACACTGATGTGTATATATATAGATATTTGCTCATTCCTCCTTTTTTAATAATGCTTTCATTAGATAGATGGCTTTTTATTTAAAACATTGGAATTTTCTTATTTCTATATTTTGAAAAGTTACCATCAGGTTATTGAGTTACTTTATTGTTTAGGTGAAAAATTATATGAAATAAAAATTTTGGAAGAAACACATAAACAAGAAGTCAGTCGTCTGCAGAAGCGGTTACAGTGGTACGCCGAGAATCAGGAGCTTCTAGATAAAGATGCAGCTCGTCTCCGAGAGGCCACTGAAGAAGCTGAGAAGCTAAAACTGGAGGTACCTTTTACATGAGCCCTCGTGCTGTGGTGTCCTCATGTCACTGCCCCCTTGCTCTTTGTGCTTTGTCTCCTATACTGGAGATGCGTCCAGAGCCTTGCACATGCTCTGCTGTGCCACCACATCCCTAACTCTAGACCCCTTACTCCTAGAGTCTGAATTTATAGCTAGTTTGGGGTTTGGTTTGAGTTTAGATGACTAGTCTTTTTAGATAGACTATAGATAAACGCCAGCTACTTATCACAGCCTGTAGGAACCATCTGGCCTGAGCCACAGGGACCTGCCTCACACCTCCTCTGTGCCACTCGGTGAGTAAACTCTGTAGCACACAACTTCTCCAGACTCATTCTGCTTGCTGCCTTGTTCTTGGATTTTCAAACGTCTCGCTCCCTCTCTTCATCATCAGAGCTCAGCTCCAGTTTCTACTCTTCGTCGAGCTTCCTCCCCAGCCTGACCCTGCTTTGTCTTTCACTCCATTCTGTTTGGTTGATAGCACTGTTTCTCTGTACAGTGATTTTCTTTACCCGTTGATTTACTTAGCTGGTCATCCATCTGTCTCTACAAGCCAAGAACCCAGATTCTCTTGTTTGCTGCCATCTTCTGCCTCCAGTACTGCACTTTGGAGACACTTGGAACAAAGGATTTGTTCAATCAGTGTCTGTTAAAGAGTTAATTAACATTGTGCAGCCCCCACCTTTGGTTTTTGTTGTAAATACACGTCTTACATCAATGCGTTCTTCCTTTGTGAACAGATTGAAAAACTGAAAACTGAGTCCGGGAGCCCAACTACTCAGCAAAGGTTACGCTCAAAGGAAAGAGCTCTTGATGCCAAAAGAATTCAGGACCTGGAGCGGCAGGTAAGTGTCAGAGATGAGTTTTTGTTAAAGCACTTTTAATGTATACAGACTGAATTATTCAGGAAATCCTTAAAGTGCCAGCAATAAAGTGTGTAACAGATTGCATAACCCAGGGCTCAGATCTGCAGAATGTTAGGCTGGTGTTCTCTGTCAGAAAGACAGAGACCTATTGATGAGAGATCCATCTGCCACCCAGCTTTAGGAAGACGGAAGCAGAAATTTGAAACATTGAGTTTTAATTCTTGTTTCTTGGGAGTAGGATCACTCGAACTCAGGAATTCAGGACAATCTTAGAAACATAGCAAAATCCTTTCTCTCTTTTTTTTTTTAGATTAACCCATAATATCTTGACCAAAAATAAGTGGGAAGGGAGTACAGGAAGAAAGGTCCTAGAATCTGGAATGTGTGGCTAACACTTGGGAAATGTTACAAAGCAAACACTGTACACAAAGAACATTCAGTTTTCCAGTCTTCTGGCCATCAGCCTGAGCCTTGCTCATTACGCGTTCACCTCAGGGTCGCTATAGCAAAGAGACTTCATTAAACTCTTAATGTGGAGCTTCTTAAGAAGAATTTTTTTATTGAAGTAGTTTTTGAGGGACACAGACAATTTCCTTTTATTTTTAAAGCATTCTATGTAGCATTTATATTCATAGCTGAATATTAAAGTATGATTTTTCCAGCCTTTGAGGGAGCAGGACTTGTGTAATTGCCTGCAGGTACTTAAACAGACTGCTGTTATTTCATCACAGATCCAAGGCTGTGAGGTCATCACAGAGCTGAGTGGTTTTAGGAGGAAGTAAAATTCAACTTTGTTACCTTCACAGGAACTTTTCTGATATTAAGAGGTATGACTTAGTAATTTGGCTAACAGGCCAAGAAAAGACCAGGACAGAAGTGGCTTGAAGAGTGAGAAGTATTTGAAAGTTAGTGTAGTGTGGGATTGTATTCAGGTTGTCTTCAGGGCTTAGGGTTTATGTTGCCCAGCATAGAAACAGCTGTCCAGTACTGGGGGGACAGAGGCAAAGGAGTAAGTCCATTAGATGATCTCCTAAAGAGAGACCATGTCAAACTGGGTGTGTGGGAGGAAAGGAGGTATACTTGACATGTGTATGAGATTTCAGAGGGTGGGGCTGGGGAGATGCGCAGCCATTACAGTGCTTGCTGTGCAAGCCTGAGGACCTGAGGTCAATCCTCAGGGCTCCAGGAACAGTCAGCATGGCAGCATATGCCTGTCATCCCAGTTCTGGAGGGTTTACTGGGCATCTAGCCAACAAGCCCAGTCCACAAGCCCCAGACACCATAAAATATCCTATAAAAATTCTGTCTCCTAAGACTCAGCCTGAGGACCAGCGTTCAAGGTTGACAAGGCTTCTGTTTGCCAGTGCAGGTGTATACACACACTCTTTCCCTACCTCCTCATCCCAGGTGGGGCTCCATATTGCCCAGAAACACACTGTTTATAACAGTCACACTCTGAACATTTGTTGATTATCCACCTTAGGGTAAATCCTTGAAAAACACTCTTTGATAATATTTTTACTTAGGTTGCTACCTGTGCATATCTGACGTGCTTACTTATTCTGTCTCGTTGAGCATTTATTTTGTAATGACTTTATGCTTGAACATCTGCTTTATAACCAGAATATATCACAATATAGTTAGAATCATTTCAAGTCATGTTCTGAAATGGATCAGCTTATTAAGTAAAATGTACTTTCTAAATAGAACATAAGTAAGAATGAGGCTAATTGGATGTACTTTATAAAAAATTTACATTATTTCTGTTCATACTTTTATTTAATGGACTATCTCATAGTTTAATTGTCTGAGATCTTTTTAAAATTTACCTTGTATACCAGACAGACATTGACTAAAGAATAAAATTTTAACCCAAAATTAAAAGAAGGTACAGACAAAAATTATTTTTTTCCCAAAAAGTATTATGTATTTCATAATATGACATTTTAATATTAAAACAAATCTATTAATTTAAAATAGTTTAATCTAGTTCTCTTTTTAACATGTGTCATGTATACCTGCCCTAATTAATAATTCACTCCAATTACTAGATTGTTAATACCAGAGGAAACAGCTCTGAATGCTGTCCTGGTAAAGTAAATTTGTGATATGTGTCTGGATAGAGCTCAGTTGGTAGTGTGTCACAAGCAGGCAGTTTTAAGAAATAAGAAATGCTGACTGCTGGCTTAGCAGCCAGTATGTCCCAGAATTACTGCTGTGAGTTATGTTGTCTGTCATAGGTTTTTGAGCTCCAACAATTAGGAAATTTAGTCTCTTTTGAGACAAATTCATACTAAAAGCCAGCATTTATCAGTGCTAACTGTATAGTGATACTCAGCAAATGCTTATCAAGATAGAAGTTAGTTGATCCTCCCTCTTTGAATCCTGGGAGTTAATATTGTTGATATCTTTGTTCTACCCATAAAGCAAGAAATTTGGATTGAGAAGACCAAGGTCCTCTAGTGAGGAGCATGCTAACCAGACACGACCTTAACCACTGTGCTCCATTGTGTCTCAGCTTTGTATTATTGCATGCTTGTGAGCTAGGGAAGTGTTGAAACAAAGACTGTTGGGTTTAATATGTAATTTTCAGAATGCCATGGCTGTCGTAATACCATTTTAAAGTAGATGAAGGCTCTGGCTCCTGTAATACCAAGCTGCTGTTTCTGTGCATTGAAGCACAGCACTCTTACAGAAAAGTCTTAAAATACATCATTGGTTTTTAGACTGAGTGAAGGTAGTCTTTTATGAAGACTTTAAGAAAGTCATTTTAGGAGAAGGAGAGATGGTTCTGCAGTTCAGAGCATTTGCTACTCTTGCACAGGACCCAGGTTTGATTCCCAGCACCCACACAGTAGCTTACAACAGTCTGTAACTCTAGTCTCAGGATATTCAATGCCTTCTTCTGACCCCCATAGGCACTGCATGCACATGGTTTTCAGACAAAACACCATACATTGTAGTAAGAAGAGGAGGAGTGGGTTGTGTCTCACCCAGCTCCTGGTACGGGTGGGCTGTGTTCCTGGCACCCGGCCGCACGGCTAGCTTATACCCGAAATAATTACACACAAACTGGATTCATTTAACACACTGCCTGGCCCATTATCTCTAGCTTTTTCTTGGCTAACTCTTACATATTTTAACCCATATCTAGTCATCTATGTATCGCCACGTGGTCATGGCTTACCGGGAAGATTCTAACCAAAGTCCATCTTGGGCTGGAGAAACATGACGTCTCCCACACTTCCTTTCTTCCCAGAACTCTGTTCTGTCTACTCCACCCACCTAAGGGCTGCTCTATCAAAAAGCCAAGGCAGTTTCTTTATTCAACCAATGAAAGCAACCCAAATACAGAAGAACCCTCCTACACCAATACATTTAATTTTTTTCTTTTAAAGGATAATGTTAAGTGTCCTTGGCAGGGAGGGCTGATGTCCTAGACAGGCAGGTGCTTAGGATGGTGCCTGCTTTGTGCAGATCGGTACATTTTCAGCTAGTAGGTACCAGGAATGCTGTCACATGAAGGGGTCAGTGGGTAGAACAAGAGCTCTGTATTCCAGACCAGCTATTACCAATAGAATAGCAAGGCTGAAGGTGTGCTTTGAGTGAGTGTAAGAGATCTCTTTAAGTGAACAGGCTAATTAGAGGTTAGAGGGTAATCTTTTGAAATGACTACATTCCTGTGCCTTTTATTCACAATGGATGTAAACATCTTTGACATGACTGGTATGGCATAATCTAAGCTTAGATATTAAACTGCTTCTTTATGTATATTTGTCAACTTATAGATATTTAACACATCCTCATAGGTTAAAGAAATGGAAGGAATTCTGAAGAGAAGATACCCCAATTCTTTACCTGCTTTGATTCTGGCTGCCTCGGCAGCTGGTGATTCAGTAGATAGGAATACAGTAGAGTTTATGGAAAGAAGGATAAAAAAGCTAGAAGCTGATCTGGAGGGCAAAGATGAAGAAGCAAAGAAAAGCCTTCGCACCATGGAACAACAGTTTCAGAAAATGAAGGTAAGTACTTCAAGGTAGCAGAGATGGAGTATGGGAGCAGGCCATTCCCAGCCCTCACTTTAACATCATCTGAGCATCCTTTTCTGCCAGTGTGATTCCATATAAAAGAAGTCTAGATCTACTATGTCTTCTTGAACTCTATCTGCAACTCCTTTCTGTTTCTGACAGAATAATCAAGTGCAAGATATCTTTCTTTTCAATGAATTTATTTTACATCCTGGTCACAGTTTTCCCTCCTCCTTCTCCTCCCAGTCCATCAGCTCCACCCCACAATCCACTCCTCTGTTTCTGTTTAAGAAAGGGAAGTCACCCATGAGCATCAATAAAACATGGCATATCAACTTGCAGTAAGACTAAGCACCTCCCCATGTATTAAATGTGAGCAAAGCAACCCAGTATGAGGAGTAGGTTCCCAAAAGCCAGCAGAAGAGTCAGAGACAGCCCCTGTTCCCACTGTTTAGAGTCCCACAAGAGGACAAAGCTACTCAACTGTCACATATATACAGAGTTACTAGGTCTGTCCCATGCAGGCTTCCTTCTTGTTACCTAGTCTCTCTGGGTCTGTGTATTATGGCATAGTTATCCTTTATCTACATCTAATATCCACGTATGAACAAGTACATACCGTGCTTGTCTTTCTCAGTCTGGGTTACCTCACTCAGGATGATTTTTTTCTAGTTACATCCATTTGCCTTGTTTTCAACAGCTGGTTGAGGGACATCTAGGTTGTTTGCAGGTTCTGACTATTACAAATAAAGTTGCTATGAACATAGCTGAGCAAGTGTTCTTGTAATATGATTGAGCTTCCTTTGGGCATATGTCCAAGAGTGGGTCTTATGGTAGATTGATTCCTAGTTTTCTGAGAAACCATCATACTGATCTCCAAAGTGGCTGTACAAGTTTACACTCCCACCCTTTGCTCCACATCCTCTTTAGCCTGAAGTGTCACTTGTGGTTCTTGTTTTTTCGATGCAGGGTTTCTCTGTAGCTTTGGAGCCTGTCCTGGAACTAGCTCTTGTAGACCAGGCTGGCCTTGAACTCACAGAGATCCACCTGCCTCTGCCTCCCAAGTGCTGGGATTAAAGGTGTGCACCACCACCATCCAGTGTTACTGGTGATTTTATTCTTAGCCATTCTGACAGGTATAAGATAGAATCTCAAAGTTGTTTTGATTTGCATTTCCCTGATGGATAAGGATGTTGAACATCTCCTTAAATGTTTCTCAGCCATTTGAGGTTCTTCACTTGAGAATTCTCTTTAGATATGTACTCCTTTTTTAAATTGGATTATTTAGTTTGTTGAGATCTAGTTTCTTGAATTCTTTATATATTTTGGAAATCAGCCCTCTGTTGAATGTGGGGTTAATTAAGATCTTTTCTCATTCTGTAGACTGCCGTTTTGTCTTATTGACAACACCTTACAGAAACCTTTCAATTTTATGAGGTCCCATTTTTTAATTGTCAGTCTTAGTGCCTGTGCTATTGGTGTTTTGTTCAGAAAGTTGTCTCCTCTGTAGAAGGGCCTGCTTGTTGGTCCTGGCACCCCAAAATAATCAAACAGAAACTGTATTTGTTAAATCACTTCTTGGACCATTAGCTCTAGCCTCTTACTGGCTAACTCTCACATCTTGATTTAACCCATTTCTGTTAATCTGTACATCACCACGTGGCAGTGGCTTACCAGCATGTCTTACTCTGGCAGCAGCTCTATGGTGGCTCTCTCCTTTGCTTTCTTCCTCCCAGAATTCAGTTCCATCTTCTCCACCTACCTAAGTTCTACCCAAAGCAGTTTCTTTATTACCCAATGAAAGCACCACAAAGACAGAACGACCTCCTACACCATTTTCCCTTTTCTGTTTAAACAAAAAGGAAGGCTTTAACTTTAACATAGTAAAATTACATGTAACAAAACATATATCAAGCAAGAATTACAGTACAATACTTATATCTACTTTATCTTTTATCATAACTAAGGAAAGCTATAACTATAGCTTCAACCCCATCAAAGATTCTAGAAGGATATAATATTGCTTAAGTAAACAGGAAGTGCATTGTAAGCAAATTCCAAAACTCTAGAAATGTCAGAGACATCTTGCTGCCTGGACAGTTACCCAAAGTTCTTTTTTACCGTTGGGGCATCCATCTTCAGCCTACAGGCCCATAGTATCCAGCAGACTTTTCCATGAAGCAGGAAATTTCAAAGACAGTTCAGTCACTTTCTT
>JAQHUG010000042.1:9083084-9096094 GCA_028555095.1 Dicrostonyx torquatus | reverse complement strand
CAAAGATTCAGCATGTCTTACTCTGGCAGTGGCTCCATAGTGGCTCTCTCCTTTGCTTTCTTCCTCCCAGAATTCAGTTCCATCTTCCTTGCCTACCTAAGTTCTGCCCTATCGAGGGGCCAAAGCAGTTTATTTATTAACTGAAATGAAAGCAACACAAAGACTTTCTACACCACTCCTCTGCCAATGCATTCAAGATTATTTCCCACTTTCTCTTCTATCAGGTTCAGTGTATCTGGAGGGGGTCTTTGATCTGTTTGGACTTGAGTTTTGTACAGGATAATGGACATGAGTCTATTTGCATTCTTCTATATGTTGATAACCAGTTATGCCAGCACCGTTTGTTTAAGATGCTTTCTTTTTTTCCATTGTATAATTTTGGCTTCTTTATCGAAAATCAGATGTTCATAGGTGTGTGGATTTATGTCTGGGTCTTTAATTCAATTCCATTGATCTACCTGTCTGTTTTTATGCTAATACCGTGTGATTTTTATTACTATCACTCTGTAGTAGAGTTTGAAATCAGGGATGGTGATGCCTCTAGGAGTTCTTTTATTATACAGGATTGTTTTAGCTATCCTGGGTATTTTGTTTTTCCATATGAAATTGAGTATTATCCTTTCGAGGTCTGTAAAGAAATGTGTTGGAATTTTAATGGGGATTGCATTGAATCTGTATATTGCTTTTGGTAAGATGACCATTTCTGCTATGTTAATCCTGATCCCATGAGCACAGGAGATCTTTCCATCTTCTGATATCTTTTTCAATTTCTTTCTTCAAAAATACAAAGTTCTGCACAAGATATCTTTATGCAATACTGTCAGTATTAGAGTCAAAGGAGAGTAAGTCAGGAAAAGTAGATTAAAACGCCTCTGCTGTATGTTCAGAAGCAGTGAAGAAAAGGCATTGCCATTGTTGAACTTCATCTAGTAGTGGGTGTGGATAAGGAGATGAGAGAGGCACCCATCTTGGAGGTTGGAGGGGTTACTAAAAAGCATCCTTGCTGAAAAAATTTTTAATTCCTGAATTTTCCATTCTTCAGTGGAACAGAAATGAATCAAAATGTTCAGTCCAGCTCCATCAGGTTCCTCCTGCCCCCTCACATCTCTCTTTTGTGTGCATGTGCACATACTACCACTATCCCTGTTTTAAGTGGCAGATCTGGGGTTAGACTCGGGGCTTTGTGTGTACTACTCAGGTGCTCTACCACTGAGCTACAGCCCAGCTCCATGCACATTCACATTTGTTGATACCCCTTGAGCAATTTCTGTGTGATCACATTAAATATCCAGACTAGATATTTAATAACTATTTAATCAATTAGCTACTAATTAATTATAAATACTAGAAGATCAAGTGTCACCCTACCCATAGGTGCTTAAGTACATACCTACTACCACACAAACATTTGACTAAATGATTATAATTACTGTTTACAGTTCACTGAACAAGTGGGGACTCTAAAGCATAAATTCTAGCTTACTACTGGTTTCTGTGTCTATAGATCTACCTACACTAATTTTCCTCTTACAATTCCCTACCACCTTTCCACCCCTCCCCTTCCTCACATTACCTACCACTTCCTCCTTTCAGTTCTGATTTTCAATAGACACTAATATTCAGTAACCTTTGTCTATCCCCCTTGTAGCTCTGTGTCTACTTACCCCATTTTTTTCTTTTTTTATTGTTTTCATTGAGCTCTACATTTTTCTCTGCTTCCCTCCCTCCCTCTCCCCTCCCCTTCTACCCTCTCCCATGATCCCCATGCTGCCAATTTTCTCAGGAAATCTTGTCTTTTTCTACTTCCCATAATGATTAGATCCATGTATGTTTCTCTTAGGATTCTCTTTGTTGTCTAGGTTCTCTGGAATTGTGCATTATAGGCTGGTTTTTCTTTGCTTTACGTCTAAAGCAACTACTTATGAGTGAGTTCATATGATATTTTTCTTTCTGGGTCTGCTTACCCCATTTTTTACTCAGCCTTGAAGACCAAATGTAAATGTGATGTCTCCATGCAGTCTTCCCACCTTCCTTGGGTCTCCAGGCATCAGCACTGCCTCAGCCCCTGTACTGTGTGTCTTTACTGCAAGTATCCTAAAACATGGCAGCTGTCGTGTTGCTCTCCTCCTCTAGACCGTTATCTATTTGAAATCACAGCTAAAGGTCATTAGAACCAAGCACAGCACTTGGTTGTAGTTCAGTAAATGCTCATAAATGAGCAAACATTGCTACCTGACTCCAAATAAAATAAACTGTTTATTTAGTCTTTATATTTCATTTTGCACTAAAGGTCCAATATAAAAATTCTAAGCTGTTACACTCCCTGTTTTGAAAATGTACAGTTCTCAGGAGGTGGAAGCAAGAGGATGGTTCACAGGTTCAAGGCCAGCAAGACCCTCTCTTTAAAAACCAAAGCAAATAGAAAATGTACTGTTTCTCAAACACTTCAGTACCTCCAGTTGCTTTGCATGTTTATCCTCGGGGTATAACAGCTTGCATGGAGAAACAGAATTATAGGCTAACATTAATTTAATTAGTTTAACAGTATAAAGATCAACTATTATTTTATTAAGCCTCAACTATTTTCTTCTTGAGACAGGGCCTCATATATCTCAGGCTGCCCTTGAGCTCACTGTGGAGCCACAATAGATCTTAAACTCCTGATCCTCCTGCCTCTGGGGTTGCAGGCATGTGGCACTATGTCCAGCTCTTAAACTTAAATTTTAACACCTGAGGGCTGCATAAGCACATGTTATCTACTGAATCAATGTTGAAATGATATAGTTACACCCTTTAGAGACTAAAATCAGTACATCTGATTTGCAAAGAAAGCTGAAGACATAAGAATATGTGTTTGGTCAGAGGACTCATGTGGACACAGCAAAATGCACAGTTTTGCTAAGTAATAGCATGTTTAATGGGGTTTTGATAGGACCTGAATTCTTTCCTCAGATCCAGTACGAACAGCGGCTGGAGGAGCAGGAGCAGCTGCTTGCACACAGACTAAAGGAACTTCCACAGAACCAACGCAACAGTTCATCCAGGCTCAAGGCACTTGAGACAGAACTTGGAGAAATAAAGGAAGCCCATCAGATCACTGTAAAAAAGCTAGAAGACGAAATTGATGTTCTTAAACATCAAAATGCTGAGTTAGAACACAAGAAGAATGACAAAGAGGATCAGGACCTCCAGTCTATAGAATTCCAGGTAGAGCAGGCAAATGCTAAAGCAAAGCTGGCAAGACTCAACGAAGAACTGGCAGCAAAAGGGAGGGAGATACAAGACCTTTCGAAAACTGTGGAGAGGCTCCAGAAGGAGAGAAGAATGATGCTGTCTAGGCAGAGCCCCAGGAGCAGAGAAGAAATGTCTGCCAAACGGCTGAAGAAAGAGGCTTTGCACCCAGATAGAGGGAGTGCACATTCCTTCCCTGGGACCCTAGATGCCAAACTGTACCACCCACACACCTTTACCGATTCCCATGTTTCAGAGGTTTTACAAGAAAACTACAGATTGAAGAAAGAACTAGAGGGATTGATTTTAGAGAGAAGTAAGCTGAAGATGGACTCTGAAGCAGCAGTACAGCAATTTGAAGACTCCATGAAAAGGTAAAAGGTTAAATTGTTCATAAATATATGGGAACACAGTTTAATTATAAGGCATATTTTCTCTATAATAACTTGACTTTAAAACACATTCATACATTTTTAAGAAACTATACTTGATCGACTGCTAGAATGCTTGCCTAGTGTACATGGAATCCTGTACCACAGAAACAGGGTGTCTGGGGAGCATCCACGTCCTCCTTACACTCAAACACTTGGTAAAACCTGGAGGGTCATAAAAGTCATTCTTGGCTATATAGCAACAAGTTACATGCGACTGGCCTAAAATAATAGTATTTATTATATCATGTGTTTGTAGAAGAGTGTGTGAAAATAAAAGATTTTCAGTATAGGATCCTCTACCTAATGAAGCAACAGATTCTGATGAACTGAAACCTCCATGCCAATCCAAGCCATGGCTTTGGGGTGACTGGCAAGTCTCCTCTCTTTACTCATAAATTAGTTCTCCCCTGCCCCAGGCTCCCATCCCTGCCCATGATTGCTAACTATTAATTCCACTGCCAGTCAGTTTATCTCCTTTATTGCTTGAGTTCATTGTCTGTAGGATACTGCCTATCACTGTTCCCACCTGTACCACCCTCCTTTCTGTACCTAACTTTCCTACCCCATCATCCTTCATTTCTTTCTCTCCCAGTCATCTTGTGGGGGGAGGGAGTCTGTGTGTATCTATTTGTGTATTTAAATGTTCTCATTGTCATTGGGTCATTATGTCTTTTAGTAACTACCAACTTCCTTAACTATCAGTACTAAATTTCTCTGTCTCTCTTTTCAAATTCTGTGGCTACTCTCATATTAATCTCTGTGCCTAACTGCCATGTTTCTTTGTGCTTCTTGCTCAGTTGTGTTTGAAGTTCTGCTTCTTCCACAAAGCATTTCTTGGCCCATCTCAGAAAATTGCTTGCTCCTACCCACAGCATCTACATAAGCATTAATCATCACCAGCTTTGTAGCTCCCAAAGAACAGAGAGAAGATCGCACTGCTTTTGCATGCCCTTGCCTGCAGTTACCTGGTTTCACTCAACAGGGTGAGCATGGCAGTAGCACCCATAATACTTATTTTATTTTTTGATTGACAGCAGTGCTGGCAATTAAATCAACATGGCAGCACCATATTGAAATTGGTTTCTCTAGTACTGAATCTAGTCGTTATTCTTTCCTAGAAACAACTAAAATTCAGGTTTGTAGTTTCAGGTTTCTTGCAGGAAATTTTTATTTAAGTTTTTGCTAGTGTTGTTAGTCTATTTCTCTGATGTTAAAGAGTCTTCCTTGTCCCAGATTGAGGCTGTTCTTTACTATAACTGAGTTATATTATGAGTGGTTCTGGTTTTAATCCTTTTCCTAGAATGCTAACTATACTGCTTCCATGGAGAAATAGCAACTGATTGTTTATCCCTTGTAGATTGCCATAGTAGTTCTTAGCAGCAGTGATTCATAGCCATACCACGTACTTAATGACTGAAATGCATCACATGTACCTTCCAAATGAAGCAAATAATTTTGAGAATCACCATAAAATTATTGTATTCTCATAACATGCATGCCCAAGTATTGATGAGCTACCAATAAAAACCATTGAAGATTTTACGGACAGTGGTTATCCAAACAAGAACCCAACCTTAAAAAACAGAGTGACTAAACATTTGCTTGAAATCCAGGGAGATGCATTGAAACGTTGGAGTCCCTTAGAGAATACAGCTTCAGATAGAAGAGAGTGAAAGGCCCAAATTTTAAACTCCATTTGTGCTTGACTTGATCTCAGGCTAGACAGCTTGCAGATCTGCACCCTTGGCATGGCCTGTGTGTCACTTTCCCAAACCCACTACTCTTACAAAGCCTGGGACATGCTAGCCTGTGAGGAGGAGCTCACATGCTGCTGAGCACACCCGACATGCAGCCAGGAGTAGCTGCCCTCTGCTGCCTTCTTTTCCAGGTCTTGACTCCTATCTGGGCCTCCTGAGTTAGAGGTGTGACAGCCACTTCACATGTTCTCTTGTGTTTCTTCCACAGGGTCAAGGATGACACTGCAGCACACATCGCGTCCCTCAAGGTGTCTCATCAGAGGGAAATAGAGAAACTCCTTTGCCAGAATGCAGTAGAAAATTCCTCTTCCAAAGTAGCTGAACTGACTCGCAAAATCACAACTCAAGAGGTATCTAGTCCTTCTCAGACATCACTAGTGTATTTTTAACACTATTGATAGAACAGGATTTAATTTGGAAATGTTTTAACTTCATTTTTTTCAGGTTGGTGATACAAATGGAAAATAATTATTGACTTAATTTTTATAATATAAAGGGGATTATCATTACCTTATTTTTAACATTTACCTTAAAATTATGTCCTATAAATAAATGGTTCTACAGACCTGTCCCTACACTTCTCAGCTCTTCCTCTACATAGGCTGTCACAGACAGCTGTCTGTGTCTAGCTGAGTAGACCTTATCACTTGAACTTGCATATGTTGACCTCCTTTCCTCCCTCCACCGCAAATCCCAAATGATAAGTGGTTATCCTCATGCATTCTTACTTTTCATCGTGGAACAACTAAAGGCACTAGGGATAAAGTAGCGAACAGAGACACACAGCTCCAGCCATTGGAAACACAGCCTTCCAACAGCTGTGACAGGGAATGCTGGCAACCCATCAGCATTTCCTTCAATCAGTGGCTTCCTTTTCAGATAACAGTACATCTATTTAGACTGTATGAAAATAGCTGCCCTGTGGCCATTTTCTGTACTATTAGGATGAAAATAACTTTTGTTTAAATGGGAAACATAAACAGTGCTAAATGAAGCTGAGTGTTTATTTTGCTCCTCATCCTTCCTGAAGGTTTTTACTTTCATAAGAGAAGCTTAAGGGGAGGCTTCAAGAAGCTACTACCATCTGTCCCTCCTGTAATATATTCCCAGTAGAATTACAGATAAAGCCTTAGTTGGGGAAATTTAAAGAGGGGTGGGTTAGTAAATATTTTTAAATCATTGTGAATTATCAGATGTAAAAATGTTGTTATACCTTTTGAGAAATGCCCTATTACAAAAAGGTACATTTGAAACGTAGGGGATGAGATGTAAGGAACTCAGTATAGTTCCTATAATATAGTTAGACGTATCTTAAATGCTTTTTCTAAAGTATTCTTCAGGTTATTGCCTGATCTAGCCCTGCATATCCTTGTCAGAAGGCAGCTGACATTGCACCACGTGATTTGCAGGGATAATCTGGGACAGTGAGAGAGCAGTGTTCTTCTAAAACCATAGTAACGCAGATAATGTGTTTTCCCAAGATGATACATGTAACAGCTTTCCGTGGAAGTCATTGCTGCCAGCTCTTTAGAACAGTGAAGGTGTATCATTGCAGAGAAGAGAGCCAGGCATGCCACACGTCCTTGCAATGTCTGATGGAAATCTGTTCATGGTTTCCATTCCTTTGTCTAAAATTATGATGTGGCATTTTTAGTTCAGAGATTATGACTGTTATCTTTGTTTAATAACCTAACATCCTTCTTAATCACAAAGTATAAAGATAACACATCTCACTTCCAAACATAGACTTTACAGAGGTTTACGTCTAAAGGCTTTTTTCAGTCTTGCGTTGGGTTATATTATCTACATAGTATTCAAGGGGGAGCCTTGTTAACCAAATCCATCTCAAGTATTGACCAGGCCCAACCCTACTCAGCATCCAAGATAAGACAAGGTTGGGCACATTCAAGGATGTATAGCTGTAGACTAACCCTACTTGTCCTGTTTTCCTAGGTACTTATAAAACATTTCCAAGGTCAGGTTACTGAGCTGCAAGGTAAACAAGAATCCCTTGCAGTTTCTCAAGTTCGAGAAGAAATCCTACAGAACCAGGTAAGAAAGTAAGAAATAACCAAAATATTGGACTAAATAAGTTTTTCTTAGGGATTTCAATTATGTTAATATTTATGTATAGATTTTTTCAAACAGACACACACACTAACATAACCTAGAAGTCTGTCACATATAGAAAAATTATCAGTAACTTAATGTATCAGTCTATAAATCTGTTTTAGTGTGACTTATACAATCAGCCTTCATAGCTCTTTAACTGGTAAGTCTTGTAGTTTGTGTTTAGTACAGGCTTCCTGGGCATAACTGCTCAAGATCCAAAGTCCCCTCCCAAAATGGCTGAGACATCACAGACGTCTAGGCAGTAACATACTACACAGTTGGTGAGAATGGTATTAATGGAGACATTGTTTCAAGTTACTGTGGAATGTAGGCCATTCCAGTCAGATCAGATCTGTAGATGCAGTCACAGCTACTGCTGGTTGGCAGCACCAACCAACAAAGACAGAGAAGCCAAGGCCCCTGATGGACCCAGAGCCAGCAGCTAGAGGGGACGCTCCTTGGTGGTCTACCCCCAGTTCCTCTAGTAAACTGCCTGACACAGGCTAACATTTATACCCCTCTAGCTAGCAGAAACTGTTCTGACAGCCAAGCTGTCAGAACAGAGAAAAGAGGGAAGAATGTGTCCATTTCTAAAAACTGTTAACCCCACAGTCTTTTATCCTGGCTTGAACAGTAAGACTTATAAGACCTGGTATATGCTCTACTTGTGAGTATCTTGCAGCAGATGGCAAAAAGACAATGAGTACAATGGCCTCTCTGGGATTCTCAAGGTCCACAGCTGATAACCACATGCAACTAAATCTATGAAAGACATTTATCAAGAGCTGAGTTTGTTTCCTGCTAATAATTGGAATTTGTAAAGGAAGGGCCAGGGAAAGGTGTGTCTTCCTCTCTTGTGTAGGAAGCAAGTCATGTGGCTCGTGCCTATGATCTTAGCATTCTGTAGACTGAGGCATGAGTTTGAGGCCAGCCCAGGCTACAGAGTGAAAGCCAGAGAGAGAAAGAGACAGATGTGGGGAAATTGGCTTTAGTGAGAATTCTGTTATACTGGCTACTGCCAGTTTCCCTAGGATCACATCCCTAGGTTCCAGGAAGGGTTTTCCAGAGAGCCCTGTTTGAGTCTCTAGAAACTGATGATTCAAAGAAAATGATGCTACTCAGCCCTGAGTTCTCAGTTGGAACAGTCTTCTGCAACAAGCAACAGATTAATTAGATTTGAAGAAAGCAAGCAAGTTGATTGGCACTCCCAGTGCTCACCAAGCAGGAGAAAACTCAGTAGAAAGTGACTATGCAGTGACTTAGAGCTCTGCCTGCAGCAAAGAAGAGGAAACCTGTGTGGACCCAGTAGGACACAGGAAAGCAGATTCCAAAGGTGGAAACTGTGGGAAGGAATAAATGGGAGTGAGATATGATTTTAGATTCATCTGGTGTCTTCTTCGCTGTGCTGATAAGAGCTAAACCGTTGCCAGTAAAGAACTCTGTATCCTGCCTTAGACAGAAAAGGATTCATAGAAAACTTTTCCTGTTTGTTATGTCACAGTTAACATCTACTGAAAAATATGTCAAAGAAATACAGTCAGTCATGCTGTATCACCAGCAGTAATATCATTAGACACAGGCTCCTCTAGAAAACCACCGCTGCTCATCAGTCTAAGATCCATCCCATTGATTCTAGAAAGATTTGTGTGTGTGTGTGTGTGTGTGTGTGTGTGTGTGTGTGTGTGTGTGTTGCGTGCGCGCGAGAGAGCTTTCATTTCAGCATTCAAGATGCACACAGAACCTTTTTATCCTTAATCAAGGTCCATGTTAACCCAAGTTATAGTCTTGTTAAAAGCAAACTTTAGATTTGATAATTAATCAAAAACCATTGTTAATTCAAACATTCAAGAACATTATCTGATGAGGGCCTTTATACTGCATCATCCCAGGGTAGAGGGTAGAGGGGTAGGAAAGAGCCAAGCTTGCTTTTCTAACAACTTATTTCTAGAATAACTCACTCGCTCCTCCAGCAACAACTTCAGTCCTAACTTGGGAGGACGCACTGAAAGCCAAACAGCTGCAGTGTGTGTTGAAGCCTTGTCCCTTTACGACTGTGTAAGCCACTGTCTGCCAAATAGAGATATGCGCCTAGTCTGCATACCTGCTGCTTAATACGGAGTTCATTTACAGGAGCTGCATTAGCGTGGCTAATATAGTCCTACCACTGATGAACACTTGCTGCTCCTGGGGCATCCCATCTCAATTAGAAGGGAAAACTCTTCCCACTTCTGACCTCCAGGAGCTATTAGTCTGTTTTTCTGAAGCTGAACTGTTTCCATGATAAACTGGGCAGTAACAGAGCCCTGTTACCCAGCATCTGAAAGCAGCTGATTGGTGTATATTACTTTGAGTTTTGGTTCCTTAGGGAAGGATTAAATCCCTGTCACTTTGTATAGCCACAAATGAAGGTGCACTAACACTGGTGAGTTCTGTTAGATCTTTTGTTTATGCATTTTTATAAGGACCATCAGAAAGCTGTGACTTAGAAGTTTTCAAAATTTAGTTAAAGCAAATACCCTCAATGTCCTTAGGAATTTACTTCTCTCACTTACTGTGCTAATGCTGGGAAGGACTTTTCTGTAGACTGCATGTTTGTCCAAACTTTTTTATCTAAAATGTCTTAAATCACACAGCTCTTTAAGGTCACACCTGCTACAAAGGGGTGTAGATTTTTTTAGTCAACCTCTGCTATCTTGCCAATCAGTCTTTGCAAACTCAGGCACATAATAGCTTCTATCTTTGGATTTATGATACCCTTCACAAAAACAGTTCATTTTTCACAGGTTAGTAGTCATTACAAATTTTCAGTAGTTACTCAAGTCTTCATTTATTTCCTTGCACCCTGTAGTTGTAGAGAAAGGATTTGAATCTCTATCCAGACTTCCTAAAGACAGATGCAGGGCTGATTACAAATGTCATCATTGAGAAACAGTCTGTAGTCACTTAGAAACCAAGCTGTACATGGTGATGCATGCTCGCAATGCCTCATAGAAGCCACACTGGGTGTAATGATGGCATGAGTGTAACCCCAGTACTTGTGATTCTCCGTCTGAGCTGCGCAAATTCCAAGCTAGCCTGTACTACATTTGAAACCCTGTCTTAATAAAATAACAAAAGGAAAAAGAAAGAAATTGGTTAAGGCCAGCATCTGACTTGAGCCTGGGAACTCTTAAGGCCCATGATTTAAGTTAAAAAAAAAGTGAAAAATCTTTCTGTGCTTACTGTAACTTATCTTAGATATTCTGGAGGCAGTTGTGACTTCCTGAGCAAGCAGTGGAAGATGGTGGGGTTTATGGTAAGATCTGTATGTAAATCCTTAACTGTGTCATTCACTTTCCGTCACTGTTGCTGTACCTGAGACAGCCAGCTAAAGAGGAGAAAAATTAGTATTGAAGTCTCATTCAGGAGTAGTTGGCCCAGATGCCTAGAGTAGGTTGAAGTCCACACATCATGGGGGATCATGTGTCAGAGCAGGATGAAGTCCACACATCATAGGGGATCATGTGTCAGAGCAGGATGAAGTCCACACATCATAGGGGATCATGTGTCAGAGCAGGATGAAGTCCACACATCATAGGGGATCATGTGTTAGAGAAGAGGTACTCACCTTGTGACTAAGAAAATCAGAAAGAAAGGAAGGGCCTAGAATCACCCAATCCCCTGCCAAGGCATAACCTCCTAGTAACCCAAAGACTTCTCACTAGATCCCACCTCTTACATTTAGATTTCGGGATGACTAATAGGGACACTCTACCTGCAAAATGGCCACCAAAGAATCATTTAACAAAGGAAAACTTTGTATTTCAAGAAGAGAGATTAGTGTAAGGTCTAGAACTGGGAAGTGGGCACTCCCTAAACAGTGTTGGAGTTGGAAGGCAACTTAGAGAACAAAGAAACGTACAGGTGCAAGCCTGGTTTCCTGGCCATGGGGGAAGGGATGGGGAGTTGCTAGAAGAGATGGATGGGAAAACACCAATGACTTCCGTGATCGCTGCAGACTGTTAGTCCTCACTATAGAAGATGCCCATGGTCTTCACAGGTACTCAGTGTGTTTTGGATAGCTGGCTAATCTAAGAATAACTATTCTGCTCCCAGTCGGGACCCCTACCATTCAAGAGGCTAATCTGTTACACATCATCCACTGCTAGATAACATCCTAGGTATCTAACAGATGGTGTCTGCAGCTGTTTCACAGGGAAGAGAACAGGCCTCTCCATGTCCTGAAGATCTATGACAAAGGCTGCCTTTGCCTGCCCCATGGGAACTGGAAAAGCTCTTCCCCATAACCCATGGCCCCAAAGCCTTGGGATTGCTACTTACAATTTAGAAACCCCTGACAGCACCTTTGCCTGACCTGCGGAACTGAGGAAGATTCCAGCAGTGTCTCATGGCTCCAGGAATGCTACCACCAAAGTCTAACACCTGTTACCAGAACTAAGAAAGATCTCCCTAATAACTCCCGCCCACCAGTGGAGCTGGTGGTACAAAAAGTTCCACTGTCACCTCACTATGGCCCCTCATACCCAGAAGTTTCCATCCATGTCATATAATTGCAAGAATGTAGCCATTCACCCCAGCACCACCAGCACTCACCCCACAGCTGCTGATGCCAAATGCTAAGTGTCCACTCATGCCTGTTCCTCTGGACCTGACAGCGTTTCCATCTGAGTCCCATAAATTAGGAATGTGACTGCCAACACAAGTGCCAGCTCCACCAGCACTTTTCTCCATGTGACCTGAGAACATCCCCTTCCATGTTGTGCAGCTCCAGGACCATAAACAACACAGCCACAATCCCTCAACAAATACTCATCCACAGAACTTAGAAACAGTTCCTCCCTAACTCAGAGTGCCAAAAGCCCCAGCACTGGGTTCATGTGTCACTTCAGACCTAGGGAATATCCATCCAGGTACAGCAGCTGCCAGTGCCACAAGCCTCAAAACTACGTCATTGCCCCATGAGACCTAAGGAAAGTTCCCTTTGTATTGTGTCGCCTCAATTCTGTATTACTGGTGCCATAACCTCAGCATCACTTTTGTTCATCCTTCAGTGCCTAAATATGATGGCTAATCTTCAGTACGAACTGATTGGATTTGGAGGCACACTATAGGCCTGCCTGTCTGGGAAGATGTTTTCAGAGAGGCATAACTCCCACTTCTATCTCAGCACATGGGCTGAGGTCTAGACTGAAGAGAAGGAAGCTAGATGAGTCTCTCTGCTTCCTAAGTGCAGGTGCAGTATGGTCAGGAACCTTGCTCCTGCTGCCAGAGGTGAAGCCACTCCTACATTGCAAGAACTATAGGCCCAAGCATTCCCATGCTCTACCTGAGGGAACTGGAAGAGTTTCTGTTGACATCCGGTGGTTGCAGCTATGTGTGCTATATAGTCCTTGTCATTTGCTCTTACTTATAAGACCTGGGATTAGTTCTCTTCCCCATCCTGAACCACGGAGACAAGGCAGCTGCCAGCAAAGGC
>JAQHUG010000042.1:9041249-9061295 GCA_028555095.1 Dicrostonyx torquatus | reverse complement strand
GATGCAAAAATCCTCAATAAAATACTGGCATTGCCGTTTTCAAAGTTCACATTCAAGGACCTTGGGTTACAGGTTAGAGAGATGGTACAGCAACCAAGAGTAAGCACTGACTGTTCTTCCAGAGAAGCTGAGTGCTTAGGACTACTTATTGCTCCAGATCCTAGAGTCTGACACCCCCTTCTGGCCTCTATGAGCACCTGCACACATAGGGCATACAGATACACACACACACACACACACACACACACACAAATTCTTAATTAGAAACCTCAAGTTACAAAAACTATGTTTTAAGTTTATGATCTTGTGAGCCATGAACATAGCTATCCTTGGCAACATACAGCCTACAGGCCTCAGTTCACACAGGCGTGCTAGAGGGTAGTAATCTTAAAGCAGCTTGCTCCTTGTTAAGTCATACCTGTGAATAATACTCTTAGGTAATTGACGCAGTGACTAAAGATGCTCTCTAGTAGGCAGTGGGGAGCTTGTAGCTGTACCCTGCCTTCAGTAGTCAAGAATGAAATACACACATTATTGCTAGATTCATAAAATGTGTGCCTATGATGGCCTGGGTGCCACTCTTCTCATGACCGAGGAGGGCTAGCTGCAACTTCAACCTATCATACTTGGGAGTTCCTGGGGGAAAACTAAAGCTTAGCAGTTTAAAAGGAGTTTAAGACCAGCCACCTTGGGGCTGGGGAGATGGCTCAGAGGTTAAGAGCGCTGACTGTTCTTCCAGAGGACCTGAGTTCAATTCCCAGCAACCACATGGTGGCTCACAACCATCTGTAATGAGATCTGGTGCCCTCTTCTGGCCAGCAAGCATACAGACAGACAGAACACTAAGCATACAGACAGATAGAACACTATACATAATAAATAAATAAATCTTAAAAAAAAAAAAAAGACCAGCCACCTCTTCCACAGTTCTGGCTATACCCATGAAAAAAGAAAATTACAAGGTCCAAACATCTTAAATTCCACCTTAGCTAAAATTATATCTGAAATCGGAAATATCAAGATTCAAGAACTAGAACTTTGAAAGAGTGGGCTAATGTCTGGAACTTTGAAAGATTGGGCTAATGTCTGGTACCATCATAAGAGAGTGCTCAAAGAATCTTGCCAGGAAATATTATACCCCGGAATCCCAAGTCAGTTGTGACAGTTCACACCCAATCTACACTGCTGTTCTGAAGCCAGAATCTGGCTAGACATCTTCCTACTCCATCCTAAGGGCTGAGAAATAAAGACTCTTTATTTTGCTAGAAACCTGAACCTGTTTTCTCATTGATTTGAGAATGTGTATTCTTTATTTTTAATTTGGATTTCACTAATCATCTTCAACATCCTGTTTCCCTGACTAGACCTCACTGTTCTGAGCCTTGGCTTTTTCTCCTATACTCTCCAGGCCTGTGACATTATCAGCACCGGAATACACAGCACCTCCCAGAAGGGCCCGGCTAGTTCTCTAACCCATGCACTGACGGTCCTTACTTGACATGCCTCCCCCCAATTCTACTCACCTCAACTCCCACACCCTCTGCCTGATATCCTTAACCCTGCCCCTCATACCTTCGTCCCTTCCCATGTCCCCTCACTCTACAGTAGAGCCACAATGGACCTGAATGCCCCTCTTCATGCATGCATCTGTGATGTCCAGCAGGCCTCTGGACTGATGTGGTCATTGTCTCCATGGCAAGACTCAACAGGAAGCCATCTGTCCACCACCCCATCCTGCTGTCTTTTTTCTGGTTTCTCACAGGTTATGCTTTTCTGCATCCCATAGGAGGCATTTGCTTCTGGTCTTTTGTTCCTATACACAGATGTGCACATTGGTAAATATCTGTGTCATTCAAAGGAATTTGCAAGACATGGCCTTGACGGCTGCTATATGAAACACTAAATCAAGACTCTGGCCTGTCCCCAACCCTAACTTCTGTGAGACATACAGCCATCCCCAGATGTGTCTTTTTGTGATACACACCTCTAAGTGCAGAGGACGACACAGGTTATGCCCTGAGTTAGCCCCTAAGAATTTCCCTGATTCCCTACAAATGAGATGCTTGTTGCTGGGCTGAGTCACCACAAACCCATTACCCTCCTCCTCTACTCAGGGAAGGAGGTGAGCTGAGCAGAATGGGGGCACCTGCCATTTCCAGCAGCCACTTCCACAGGGCTCTTACAAGGTGAGAGGCATCCTCCTAAGAATGAAACTCTGAGAAAATAGCCATCACCACTCAGGGAGACACAGCCTGTGTCAAGAGTTTATACACGATATACATCAGCCTGACAGGGGACCGAGCACACACTCCTGTGAAAGCCCTTCTGTGTACACCTTCTGCTGATTAGCAGGGAGATGTCGGGCTGTGTGGGCAGAGAAAGGTCTACCCTTAGAATTCTTCTCAGCACGGCCCTGGGCAAGCAGTTGCACAGCTTAGTAAAACCTCCTAATTGATGGTAAAACAAAGTAACTCAGCATAGGTTTCTGGGGTTGGACCCAACACGGCTTTTCTACCTGTTGACAGTGGTCACTGGCATCTTGAGATCCCAAGGTTCCTTAGCAACCACTCACCATGTCTGCTCCCTACCAGCTGCTCCAAGGCTGCGGTCAGCAGCAATGACTCCCAGAGCTGGCATTTTCACGCTGTCTGCTCTTGTTACACACCCCCATCCTGTAGTGAGTGCCAGACTCTGCTAAATTACAACTTGAGACAAAATGTCATTCCCAGTTTTATAAGATCACAAGCAAGCCTGTATTCACCCTTAAATAAAAGCTACCTCTACCAGGATATGGATCATTTAGCAAAGGCTACAAAAGGAGGCCATTTATCATAGATGTCAGAGGCTTGGAATTTTTTTAAGAAGTCTAAAATATCTAACATAAAAATGGATCTAAGACCTCTCTAACCCACCCCTCTCTGTGTCAGATGTGTGCTAACGGGTTGTAATGCTCAATGCTCAAGAAACCACTCGGCTCCCCACTGACAAGGAGGACAAAATGGCTTTTCACTGTCTCCACAACGTCCAGGTAAGAGCTTCCCCGCTACACGCAAAAAAATACTCCATGGGAAAATTATCACCATCAAAGCTGCTTCTGCAGCCTAAAGGGTTTTAATAAAGAGGAGACCATCTGGATCCCTCCCTCCAAACCTTTCTTTCCTCACGACCATAGGGACCTGGCTCTCCTCTTCTAGACAGGAAGCCCACCACAGTTCCCGGGCCTGAGTCGGCACGTGGGCACAGCTGGTTCTGATCACTGAGTGGCATGATGAAAGGATGTGTACCTACTCC
This sequence comes from Dicrostonyx torquatus, assembly GCA_028555095.1. NCBI lineage: Eukaryota > Metazoa > Chordata > Mammalia > Rodentia > Cricetidae > Dicrostonyx > Dicrostonyx torquatus. The sequence goes on along the minus strand of JAQHUG010000042.1, from coordinate 9,058,004 downwards.
TAGCTAAAGGACAGAAAGGTCAGAATCCCCGTGTATGCTGTCCCAACTGAGGAGGCTGAGAGGTGGAGACGGCAATGCTCTAGAGCAGTGGGCCTCAAGCCTTCCTAACGCTGTGCCCCATTAGTACAGTTCCTCATGCCATAGTGGCCTTCTCAACCATAAAATTTCATTGCTACTTTGTAACTGTACTTTTACTACTGCTATGCATCCTAATGTAAACCTCTGATATGCAATTTCCATGAAAGGGGTCGTGACCCACAGGTTGAGAACCACTGCTCTAAGGGAAGCCACCTCTGCAAGTCACTTGGGAAAGGCTCAGCCTCTGACCTCCTCTACTTACACCCCATAAACCAGATTAGCCCAATGAGTCCCTACCAGTGCCACATCTTAACATGGCCTCAGACTTTGTGAACAAATATTTAAACTGTAGCTCTGGGTTGATCCAGTTTCCTGAGAGTGAAGGACATTTCCCATTCACTTCGTTAGGAGTTTGCAGGGTCCCAGTGAGTCCTGGTCTCTGGCTGAGCACACTTCAAGATGTAGGAAGTAGACTAGACAAGGTCCTCCAGAGAAACAATAGAATGCAAACTTGCCCCCTCTCCTTCTCTCTTTTCCCTCCCTCCTCCCCTTCCCCTCTCCCTCTTCACTCGCATGCATGCCTGCATAGAGAAATTTGACTCCAGAATTGACTCATTCTGTAAGCCCCAAAAGCTGTAGACTCAAGGAAGAATTCTTGTCTTGGGTGTCAGTATTATTCTCGAAAGGCACTCAGCTGAGTGAATGAAGCCCTCCCACCTTCCACAGGGTCTGCCAAGCCCTCTCTTAAAGGATGCGGATTTAAGTATTAACTTCATCTTTAAAAAAAAGTACATGTGCAGAAACACCTAGAGTAGTGTTTAGCCAAATAGCTAGAGATCATGGCCTAGTTAGGTATATGTACAATGTTCTGCCTGCTTGTATGTATACCACCTGCATGCCTGGTGCCAAATGAAGTCAGAAGAGGGCATCTGATCCCCTAGAACTGGAGTTACAGATGGTTCTGAGCTGCCATGTGGGTGCTGGGAATCAAACCAGGGTCCTCTGGAAGAGCAGTCAATGCTCATAACCACTGATCTATCTCTCCAAACTGTTTTGTGTTTGTTGTTTGTTTATTTTGTTTGTTTGTTTCAACCTTCCCTTTTCTTCCTATTACAAATGTCACCATATGTTTGGATTTCCTAGAACGATTCTGTGAAAAGCAAAGGTGTGTGGGATTTTCTTTTTTTTTTTTTTAGAGGAAAGAGGATGAGAAAAAGGGAGAGGGGAAAGAGGAGAGAGGGGAAAGGAGAGTATTTCTGGTGACATTTAAAGAGGTCCCCAGCATCTGTCAGCTTATACTGTAATATAACAGTATTTGCCCACCATTTGAAATGTTTGTATTTAGAGGATTTCTCTAGCTCCTGACGATTCAGGCAAACCGTGGAATGGGCTGAACCCCTTCACTGGGCTCTCCATTACAGTTGAAGTCTAGATATAAGGGCTCACAACAGGCAAGAGAGACCGCCAGGCTCAACTCTGTGAACACATCAGCATGCGCAGCCATAGAAACCCTTTCCAGGAAAGGGAGAAAATGCATTCTAACATCAACATAAAAATCAGATCTGGGATCAGCATGAAGTTGGCAGGGAAAGATCAAGAAGGCTGAATTGATAAGGGCGACAAGAGGCAAGAAGCCCAGGAGAAAGGGTGATCTCTCCTAGATAGCACCCAGATCTGGGTGGGTAGCAATCCATGCCCTGCCCACCTCCCCATCCCTGGATCAGTTCAGCCCTGGTCCTCCCTCTGCCCCCAACACCCCATCTAGTTCTATGTGAAGCACAGAGCTGCCCAGACTTACTCTTGGTGTGGGGCACCTGTCTTCGTCAGCAAAGTCAGCACAAAAAACATGAAAATCACAAAAACTGCAAGACCAACCCAGAATCCGATCACAATGGAATCTGCAAGACAGGGAAGGTGAAATTAGTGTTTGGCAGGATTTGAATCAGCTTAGGAACATGTCAGGATGCTGAGCTTCCTGGAGATTCCAGGGTGCACAGAATATAACAAGAAGTCAGTCCACCATCACAATGGGGCATGAAGATAGGTCACAGGTTGTCCCAAGCTTCAATCTTCTACTTTGCTGCACTGGATTAGATTGTTTTCTTTCAGTGATATTTAAAATGAGTTGACTCGACTCCAGTTCATTCATGTTCATATTGATACAATTCAGGTCTTGGCCACTTTCTGGAAAGGACATATAACTAGCCTCCTGACCAGCACCAAAGGAGTGAATTCCTCCTACCTTCCCTTCCCTTTTCTGCAGCTCTGACACTGAGGCTGGCCTACACCTAGATATAGTAGGGAGGAGTGGATGGGGGTGGGGTGAGGGGGTAGGTAGAGGGATGGGAGGAGGGGAGGGAGTGGGAACTGGGATTGGTATATAAAATGAAAAAGATAGTTTGTTTTCTATTTTAAAAAAAATATAAGATTTTTTTTAAAAAAAAGTGCCTCTCAGAACACTTTACCCTGCAGCCAGGAAGATGCCCCACAGGGCTGGCTCTTATTACAATGGCCATCCTTGTCTCCTAATTTACTCCTAATTGAAATCCCATTGGGACAAGGGGACACTGTATCCCTGTGTTTGTGTTAGCTCCTGGCTACTGCTTCCTCACACCAGCACTTGAACAGAAGTTTTCACCCCTCTGGAGCTGGTCAAAGTCTGCCCTGCAGGGTCCACCCTGCATAGTTAGCACTCTGGGTGAAAATTAATGTCTCATTCCTAGTATCTTAAAAAAAAAAGGCGATTTCTTTAACTGTTGCCTTTTAATCTAATGGAAATAAGGCACAAGGTAAAGAGGGCACGGGAGGTATCTTCAGGAAGGGTCAGCAGGGCAAAGCACTTGTGGAGGAATCCTGACACTGAGCTTGTGTTCCAAACCCATGAAAGCTGTCATGAGAGAAAGCAGGCAGAGAAGAAGGGAAGAGATGCTGAGACTAAATCTACAACCCAGGAGCTGAAAATGCCATTGTCATCTATGGCCACCCTGTGGTACGGGGCAGCCCTAAAGCCCTGGAGTCGCCACTGCTTCTGAGGCCACACCTTCACCAGTGACCTCACCAGTGGCCTCTCCTCAGCCCTCTTCAGGACTCAAACTCTGCCTCTTGCTGCCAAGTGTGAGTTTCTCTCCATGACCCCTTCGATCCTTGGGTTTGCCCAGCACCTGCATCCATGGCCTCTCCTGAGCTCCTCAGCCCTTTTCCTTGACTCCTTCATGCCTTTAAAACCAGTACCATGTGGGAGACTTACAGATTATAAAGTTCAGCTGCCAACTTGGAGCTCATCCTTGGGCCCTCTGGACCAGATTTTACCTCGAAGAAACCAGTCTCAATCACGGCTGATTTCTCAGGAAAACCAAGGTTCCACTTCTCTTGTCTTAATTGTGATATATCTCACATAGAGCACGATAGTGTCTGTGCTTCCCTCTGAAACCTCGCAGTCCAGACTTGCATCATCTGCACTGTGCACAGCATTACCTTCCGGGTTCTCACTGAGCTCTGAGCTCTCAGCCCAAAGCTCCAAAATCCTCCTCCACAGTCAGGTATAAAACAGCAGTACTCCATTTCCCTGGTACCAACTGCTGTGCTAGCTTCCTCCCCACCCCCTACCCCCATGATAAACACTGACCAAAAACACCTTGGGGGTGGAAGGGCTTGTCTCACCTTACAGTCCAGCAGGAGGAGTCAAGGTCAAAACCTAGAGAAGAAACTGATGCAGAAGCCACAAGGAGAAACATTCCTTCTGGACTTGGACTTGCTCAACCAGCTTTCTTCTACAACTGAAGACCACCTGCCAGGCGTGGAACCACCCACAGTGACCTGGCCCCTCCCACATCATCCCTAATCAAGAAAATGCCTTCAGACTTGTACAAAGGCCAAATATGATGGCTGAGAGTCCCCTCTTCTCAGGTGACTCCAGTATGTGCCAAATTAACAGACACTAAGTTTCAGAATGCCCACCTTCTGATGTTAGCTGTATCCTGGGGTTCAATCCCAGGACACCCCCCCAATTTCCTAATCATACCCCCTCACCAGCCTCTTGGCCTTGAAAGGCATTTAAAGACCGACAACTCTCAGATTTATGCCTTCATCACCCCCCCACGTCTTCCTGGATGTCTGGTGTCTTAATTTGACAGGTGCAAACCTGAGCTCCAATGCTCCTCTCTGACACCTGTCTCTCCCTTACCTCCTCATCCCAGTTAATGTCAATTCCATTCTGCCAATTGTTCTCTCTGGTCACAAAACTTCAAAGCAACCTTAACCTGTTCTCTTAAGCCGTGCCAAGCATTGACACATCTGGAGAGACCTCACATTTCTAAACATCTGAAATGCATGTACTTCTTGCCAGTTTATTTTAGCCTGCACGTTGGCACATCAATGGCTGGGGTCCTTGCTTCTAAGCTCGCTCACTTCAACTTCAGGCACAGCAACCCCAGTAGAACCTAAGGCACTAAGGCAGAGGCTTGTCTGCTATTTCAAAGCCTTATCTGGCTCCTTAGAGAAAAGCCAATAGTCTTAGCCAGATCTCTATGCCCCCCCCACCCCTCCACCCCCATCCTGCTCTCCTTTACTCTTGGCTTCTGCCACTCTGTATGGAATCTGCTCCCCTGACACTGGGATGACCTCCTTTTTCCTTGCATGTTCCAGTTCATGTCGGTCATGGAGCATTTTCAGGTCTGTTCCTCCCTCAGACATGGCTCAATCTCACAATTCCTTCAGCTCTTTCTCTCAGATCTCTCCCCTTCACCAAGGCCTTCCATGGCATGACAGAAGCCAAGCTGTGAGAGGAGGGAAATTTGGATTTTCAGCTCACTGCTGTCTCTCCAGTGCTGAACATGATTCCATTCATAATAGGTGCTCAGGAAATATGCTGAAATCATAAATGAATGACTTCCACACTGAGCAGCAACCATGATCTTTGAGGGCTGAAGAAGGTCATCTGAGGATGCACTTGCTCTTGCCAAACATGGTCCACTTAAAGGGAGTTGACCATGATGGCCACTCTTGCCCACAATATACACTTCCTCTGGAAATGTTCTGTTGTCATCCTATTTGCCAAACTAGCTTTCTATGTCACCCAGTAAAACAGCATGTCATTAAGGGTTACTGCTTCTTTTAAATGGCAGTTCAGGAGTCGGATAGATGGCCGAGCAATTAAGAGCACATGCTTGTGTCCGGGTTTCCCATTTCGATTCTCAGCATCCATATGATGGCCCACGATTGACGATTGTCTGTAACCCCAGTCCCAGACAACCTGGTGCCCTCTTCAGGGCTCTGCAGGCACTAGGCACACATGGTGTACAGACATATATACAGACAAAACACTAATAGATGTAAAGTGAATAAAACTAATAAAGCAGAAGAATGTACAGATGGTCACATTGCCATGGTGGACATTCCTGTGGATTTCCTGTGTATCAAGGGGACAGGCACAGCTGTTTATGCTCCATCCCCTCTTGGCCTCATATATTGTCAGGTTCCTGTGCCAAGAGCCCTTTCTTTTGGTCAGAGTTTTCCCATCAGAGCAGCGAATGCCTGAACATTTTTGTATTTTCATGACATTAGTGTTGAAACAAAAGAATTATCATTAATAATATGCAATTTGCCTCAACTTTGCCTTGGTTTTTAAAGGAAATTCCTTTTTTCAAACAACAATCATTTCTATAACAAAAAAAAATATGCTAAAGGGGGAGCTGCATTGGTTGTCTCTGGAAATGTGCCAATAGAAATTAGAGAAGCAGGGCTACTTGTGGAGCCCCTTAGACCAAGGAAAAGAGACAGGACCTGACGGGCATAGCACTGATGGCAAGGCTCACATGACAGGGAACATGGCACTCCACCAGTCTTTCCGATTTCCACCAAAATTCACAACAGACAAGTGTCCTTTCCTAGAAGTTATTCCATTAAAAACAACAGATTAAAGGACTTAGTGATTTTAGGAGGGTGATTTCATACTCAGACCACAAGACCCTTATTCATTTGATTAACGACAGCATATCCTAAGAGGTTCTTGCTCTTCCTCTTCATCCCCATAAATACAGAGCAGATGTCAACAAAGGAACATTATTACTGTAAGTGTGAAAGACATGGGATTTAGTGAGTGGCTTTGCTTAAGGAAGCAAAGTAGAGATCCCTCCTTGCAGTGAAAGAGGGAATGGGTGCTGCTAGTGGGTACAAGTATCACTGCTGCCCACAGGGAAGGGAGGGAGGGAGAGAGAGAGACAGAGAAGAACATGCCTATGATTCTGATCTTTCACATTTCCCAATGTGCCACTTGGTCTGGATCAGTGCAGAGCTTCAAATGGAGAGTTGGAGAGAGGGCTCAGCAGTTAAAAGTACGTACTGTCCTTGCATCAGATGCAAGTTCATTTCCCAGAACCCAGATCGGGTGACTCACAACTACCTGTATCTCTAGCTACAGGAGAACTGACATCCTCTTGTGACCTCTGAAGGAAACACACACACACACACACACACACACACACACACACACACTAGATAGATAGATAGATAGATAGATAGATAGATAGATAGATAGAAAATAAATCTTAACAATGAGTCTAAAATGTTTTACAGTATTTATGTATACATTTCAAAACAACTGGACGTCACAGGGACAGTTACAGCATGACCCTGAATGGTTGGCAGTGCCTACCTATAGTATCAATTTTGTCCTCCAAAATAAGGATGCTTCATGTAAGTCAGAGGCAGTGAGACTGAGAGGAGTGCAACGGTGACCTCTTACAGAACTGCACTGCTTCGTGGCAGATCACTAACCCCGCCAATCCCCTGAACTGCAACTGATGCCTACACGGCCACAGTATACGAGGGAAGCTGCTCTCATCTGTCTCTGCCAACACTGCTCTTCAGGAATCCAGCAGTTCAATGGGATTTGTTAAATGTGTCTTTAATATTGATTTATTTTATGTGTTTTAGTGCTTAGTCTGTAAGTATATTGTGCCATCTTTGTACAGTGCTCATGAAGGCCAGAAGAGAGCACTATATCCCTTCAAACTGGAGTTACAGGTGGTTCTGAGCAGTCAGTGGGTGTTAGGAATAAAACCTGGGTCTGTCTGAAGGGCAGCCAGTGATCTAAACTGCTGAGCCATCTCTTCATCATTCTAATGGGTTTGTAAATGATACTGCTGGCTATTACAAAAGAAGAGTCTTCATGCAATCATTCTAGATCCTACACATAGTTGTTGTTACTCTTCAAACACTGAGGCTTTGAGGAGTAGTTTTTTGGAGTAGTTAATGCATTTTTTTTTAAAAAAAAAAAAAAGCTTTTTCTAAGGCTAAAACACAGATCCGCACTCTTCCACCAAGGGAGTGTTATTTCAGGTTCCTTGAAAATCAGAATTACCAATGTCCCCATATCATACCATTCCAGAACAATCAGTCTATGTGAAAGGGGTACTTGGTATTTAGAGATGGAAGGTCATTCTGTAAGAAGATAGAACATTAGGGAAAAGCAGCCACAGGGATTTCACAGGTTAACAGAAACATATGATGGTGACCCCAGGGAGCAGCACAGGACTTACATTTATGAGCCTTCAGCCCTTCAAAGGAAACTGGTCCAATCTCATAGTACTCATACTCCCAGGTGTAGTCAGAATTGGAAGCTGACTGCAGGGATGTTCTGTTAGAAGTCAACCTCTGGGCAGACATCTCCACCCTGCACACATGGAGAAAGGCAAGTGCAGAACTCATCAGTCCATTCACAGTTACCCCAATTGCTCTGGAGGCATGCAAGAGGGTGGGGCCAAAAGTCTGTAGTTCTTAACCACTGGGTTAGCAGCTGTCTAGACCTCACACCATGTAGACGCTATTTCCTTTCATTTCCACTAGCCTAGAATATATGAAGTCAGACATAGACACACTGACTTTGTGAGTGTGTGAACTGTACCAAATGCCAGGCATGCCATCAGTGTGAACTTCTGGGAGATGGAAGCAGGGGAGGGAAAGAAGAGACTGTGTCAGCACCTCTGAGATTTTTGCATCGGCCTCATCACCTAGACCTGTGTGCAGTAACATCAGTGTCAGGACCGAACTGCCAGCACATCTGTCTTGAGCATCTGTGGTATAGCAACGCAGATGTACATCCAGTGCAGACACAGCAGGGGCATGGACTACAGCAGCTGCACAGGGCAGGAAGATCCTCAGTTGATGCCCACACCTCACCTTTGCTTATTCGTAAAGTAGGCTGCGCTTCCAGGATTCCCAAAATACCTTTGTTCTTGCTGTTGTTTATTGGGACTATTTTAAATATTTTCTTTGGGAGATGTTAGAATGTGTAACACACATTCTGTTCTGGGAAGAACACGGTCATTGCAGCTCATGTACCGTGAAGTGTCTCATGCAAGTGAGACTGCCTGCTGGGGACAGAGTCACAGAAGGCATAGACCAGGACCCCACAGACAAATGGACACACAGAACCCATTTAGGGGAAACTGGCTAAAACACTAATCCAAATTGAGATTCCCTGAGCAATCTCTACCATTGCATGTCGGTCTATAAAAGAATTTTCTCAAACTTGCCTTCTGCCTGTCAGGGGCTCAGAGTTACCCACAGCTAACCTTAGGGTACAGCCACAGGGCCAGCCAAGCCAGATCATCACCACATTCTGTCCCAAGGCACACATCTCTCCTCCTCCCTGTGACCTGGGAGCCAGAGTATCCCATGCCATCATGTCCAAAGTATAAGGCGCTGGGGCCCACAGATGCCAGCTAGTGCTAGGAATGAAGTCACTACTGTAATGGCAGACAGGCAGAAACAGAGATGTCAACCCTTTAGTGGGGAAGAAAGCTCGATAAACTAAAAGAAAAGCTGAACTGTACCTAAGTTAAGCATTCAGTTACCATCCCATGTCAGCTCAAAACCATTACATGTGCTGGTGAATCTTATCCACTCGCCTGGATTTAGAATCGCCATGGAAACACTGCTCTGGGTATATCGATGAAGATTTTTCAGGCAGGCTTAACTGAGGAGGGAAAACCAGTCCATAATGTAGGTGATGCCTGGCCATCGGTGGGGTCCCAGACTGAATAAAAAGGAGACAGAACCAGCCGAGCCCCAGTCTGGATCTGTCTCTGCTCCCTGACTCATGCTCCGGCCACCATGTCTGTCCCCCTTCTGCCCTTGTTCTTATCGGGTGTTTTCCACACTGCCAAGGAAAGTAGCTGGTGCTGCAGAGCCGGGCCTGCTTCACTACATCCTCTGGTTGTTTCTACTTCGCTGCCCATTACAGCTTTGCACCTTTCCGCTGACGACTCCAAAGGTGGACCGGACTTTCAGGGGGCCTTTCCCACTGTTTTCTGCCCTGCCTGGCCCAGGCTCCAGCTAGCCAGTCCCACCGTTCCCAGTCACCATGTGTGTTTACAAAGAGATGTTTCAAATTTCCCAAACTGCCTCCAACAATAACTTGCTTATTTTATAACATACTTTACATACTTTATTGCCTCACAACTGGCATTCTGTGTTTTGATTTTAATGTAACATTTTTATTCAAAAAATTCATTTTCAGGAAATATGATCAACCCGCTTTTCTGTCTTTCCTCATAACAGTAATCTATGGCCCAAGGCTGATTAACACCGCTCACGCAGCTCTTGCTAAAAACCTAATGTGGGGGAAAAACTTTTTTTTAATCAGTTTGGCAAATTAAGTTGTTAATGCTACTATGTCTCATAATATTAACAAACAAAATAGACTGAAAAAATAGTAAGAAAACAAATGTTCCAAGGATGTGACACGGTGTTTTTTAAAGGGCTTCATGATCTATGACTCTGCCCTAAGCTAAGACTGGAGACAAAGCTAAAGAGCCCTGACTGGCTCAGGCTGCTGCTAGCTGGACCCACACTCCCCAGTCCCCAACAATGTATGCTTACACACAGACGTTTCAAATTTCGCATTTTTCCAAAGATCTGAGTCAGTCCCATGAGGAACGTGAACAATGAAACAGAGCAGATGTGTTCAATGATGGACAGCTGTCATGATTGCTCATGGGAGCAACATTTACAAACACTGAGCTAAAGGATTGTTTACAACCAAAATGACAACCTGGGAAACTCACAGACTGGTGATGTGGGAGTTCCCTCTGTATGCTAGGAATACCATTGGTGAATAGGGAAACTGCCTTGGCCTGTTGATAGGGCAAAACTTAGGTAGGCGAGGAAGACTAAACTGAATGCTGGGAGAAAGGAGGCAGAGACAGAGAGAAGCCATGATGAAACTTTACCCAGTAAGCCACAGCCACATGATAATACACAGATTACTAGAAATGGGTTAAATTAAGTAGCCAATAAGAAGCTAGAGCTAATGGGCCAAGCAGTGTTTTAAATAATACAGTTTCAGTGTGATTATTTTGGGGCTGAGCAGCGGGGAACCAACAAACAGCCTCTTTCAACAGACTGCGATGTGTTTAAAACTGTTTGGGCTTTGTGCCTATGCTGTATCTAAACGTCAAAAAAGGTTACTGATTTTGCCAGGTGGTGGTGGTGCAAGCCTTTAATCCCAGCACTTGGGAAGCAGAGGCAGGTGGATCTCTGGGAGTTCGAGGCCACCCTGGTCTACAAGAGCTAGTGCCAGGACAGGCTCTAAAACTACAGAAAAACCCTGTCTCAAAAAAAAAAGTTATTGGTTTTTGTAAATACTGGCCTTCTGGTTCTAATATTTATAACATATTTTCTGTGTTTCCTACTGGGTAGAACGGTAGAACCACATGTTAGATATCCACTGACTCAACCACACTCTTTAAACTCCAAGTCCCCATTTCCTCCAGCCACCACCTTTACTTCTTTAAAATGCATTATGTTATTAATTATTTTCATTTCAAAAAGTCACACATGAAGGTGTTACTTTAAATACACAGAACAAAACCAAAAGATTTGGACTGGATCATAGTAGCTAATAGATCCCTACACCCTAAAAATTTCTTTCTTGAGTCTCTGGTAGTTATTTCTCTCTCATGAAGGCCTGCCTTCCTGATTATCCAACCTCATCATCAGACAAGAAGTTAAATTTAATTTGCTTTTTAAAAAATGTTCATTTATTATGTAGCAGTTTTCATCCCTGCACTCCAGAAGAGGGCACCAAATCTCATTATAGATGGTTGTGAGCCACAATGTGGTTGCTGCGAACTGAGCTCAGGACCTCTGGAAGAGCAGCCAATGAACTTAACCTCTGAGTTATCTCTCCAGCCCCTTGCATACATTTTTATTCTCGTAGCTATAGCCTCTCCTCCAGAACCCTGTCAGGCATGCCACTTGGACTGGTGAACACAGACCCTGGACTATAACCCAGAGATGGACAACCACATGAACATGGTATGAAACTTGGGGAGAGCCCAACCTAAGTTCCCATCTCTCTGTCCTTGTTCAGCTCAAAAAACTCAGACTTGAGTCAGCCCCATAACCCCATCCCCTCAGGTCCTATCCTGTCATTTTATATATCTAAACAAAAAAGCTGGAAATGTTAGATCCCGGCTCATTCCTTGATCCATGGTATCAGTCATTCTAGGAAACCAGATCTAGTAAAGAAATCAATGTGCCTTGCCCTTTCTGGGGAGTGGATGAGGGGTGGGGTGGAAAGAAGGTGGAGGGAATGGGAAGAAGTGAGGGAGTGGGAACTGGGATTGGTATGTAAAATGAAAAAAGATAAATTGTTTTTTTAAAAAATAAAATAAAAAAGAAATCAATCACTGTCCATCCCCTGCAGGGAGCATTGAAACATTTCAGTGTTTCAGCAGGAGAAAGCAAACCTGAGGAGGAGAACGTACCTCCCCTGGAACCCTGGTCCCTAATAGACTGTAGCAACTACGGGGTGGTATAAACACGCATTTCTCCCCATCTCTGCAGTCCTTGGCCTTAAGTAAGGTCAGCTTCCTGATGCCTTTAAGTCATGTATTCCCCCGTGAAACGTTACAAAAGTGAGTCATTCTCTTAGTTCCCAAGGATGTTCCTCCCTGATGGCTCACTCTCAATGGAATGCCTTCCTAGAGACACAAGGGAAAGAAGGACCTCTATTTTCTCAGACACTTGACTTGGAACATGTCCATTAAAGCAGCTCTCTCTCTCACACACCCACTGCTTCTGCCATCACCACTCATTCCCATTTAACAAGGACGATATAAAAATGTGCAGTTTGGTTGGAGAAGGCCGGGGGAGGCAGATAACATGGAGAGTGGACAGCGTGGGTGTATTACTAAGCAGGCTACTGTAACGAAAGGAAAGCCCCACCACACCTGGAGCTGGCAGGACATGGCAGTGGAATCCACATGATGGTTTGACAGGCATGCAAAATGTAAGTCATGGAGGCTCACACCAAGGTCCCAGGAAGCCACTGAGCCAGGCAGGAGATAGCAGGGTCAGAGTCCTTGTAAAGAGGTTGTTGAGAGACTACGGTATGCAGCAATGCAGACTCCCATGCATACACAATGTTGAGATGCCGCAACTTTAGGATATCTATGGCATAAAGCCATCTATAGCACAAAATACAGCTGGCCCAAGAGAAAGGGTATATGTGCTCTAAGCAACATAAATGGGGAACTGGAGCTACCCACGGCTGCTGGAGCCCACCAGATGCCACCAAGAGCCCCAGATGCTGGGCATGGAGCTGAAGGTTTGGTGTTTGCCTTGCTGAATTTCAGTCCTTTGGTCTAATCTTTCCTTCCTGTGTCCCTATTCCTCCTTTCTGGAGTGAGAATGTTTATCTCACTCCTTTGTATACTGTAAAAAAAGTAACTTGGATTTGGTTTTCCAGGAGCTCTTAGTTAGGAGATTGCCTTGAGTCTCACAAGACACTCTGATCTTAGCTTCTCAACAATGTTGGAACTTTTAAGACTAGGGGAGCTCTTAAAGATAGACTACCAGCTTTTAGGAAGCAGGGTTGGAAGAAGAGCAGTCATAGGGGCTTGTGTGTAAGTAAGCTAAGGAGATCTCGGCCTCTCTTCTTCTTTTACTTCTGGGTCACCATGAGTTAAGCAGTTTTGCTCTGCTGTGTGCTCCTCATTAAGAAGCCATGTCTTCTCAGTAGCTCAAAACAACGGACAAAGAAACTGTGCATGACACCCTGAGTGAGAGCCTTTCACCCTCATAAGCTGATTGAGAGAAAAAGCCACTGCAAAGAACATGGCATGGGCCGCACCAGCTCCTCTCACTTTGAGTTACTTTGTCTCATAATTTGTCAGTTTGGAAATTGTACTTTTTTAACAGTCCCTTGATTAACTTATGCTCTCTGCCCCCTGCACACAGGACATCCCCTATGACGTGAAGGCTCTTCACCCTCTCTGCATCCCCACCCCCTTCCTTCCAACTCATGAGTTAGCAAACCCAATGGCCCCATTCTTACACAGCTTGCCAGGGAAGAATGCTTATATTTCTAAATGATTGAAAAAATCTAAAGAGCTATCCATAAACAACATGAAACTCAAAAGCAAGTACCAATTTTTAAAGTTTTATTGTAACTTAGCTGTCTGCTTGTTTCCTGTTTTCTCTGGCTTCCTTGGCATTCTAACTGCAATACATTATTTATTTTCTGATCTTTCGTAGAAAACATCTGTGCACCTGTGCTACAGAGACATTAGAGAATTATCTAGGCCTCAGCTTTCCCCCCAGATAACTAAAGATGATGACAATACTTACTTTGCAGAGTGGCCATAAAGAACACAATGGCTAGAGAGATGGCTCAGCTGGTAAAGTACTTGGTGTGCAAGCATGAAGACCAGAGTTCAGATCTCCAGTATCCATGTAAAAAGCCAGGAACAGGGGCTCATGTCTGTAACCTCACCACTGGGATGGGGAGATAGGAGGAGCCATGAGGCTTGCTGACCTAGTGAGAGCCAACTTTTGAGACCTTGTCTCAAAAATTAAGGTAGAGAGCTGTAGAAGGGTCCTTTATTTCTGTTGCTTTCATTGGTTAAATAAAGACTCTGCCTGGCTTGTAAGATAGGTCAGCCCTTAGGTGGGCAAAGTAGACAGAACGGAAGTTCTGGGAATAAAGGAAGTGGGACAGTTGCCATGATGCTCCCGCCGCAGATGGATGCAGGTTAGACTTTTCTGGTAAGTCACCACCTCGTGGTGACACACGGATTAATAGGAATGGGTTAGTTTATGATGTGAGGGCTAGCCAAGAAGAGGCTGGTGATGATGGGCCAAGCAGAGTTTAAATGAATATAATTGTCATGTGGTTATTTTGGGCATAAGCAAGCAACCAGCAGCTGAGCGGGCCGGCGGCTGGGGGCTGGGAGCTGGGTGCCGGGAATACAACCCGCACCTCTCCCCCCTTTTATACAACAGAGAGCAATCGAGTAAGACACTGATGTCCACCCCTATTCTCCGCAGGTACAGACATATACATGTACACACGCATGTACATACACTTACATAAACACACAAAGATGAATAGTGAAGATTCAGGGTAAGATTCAAGGTATGCCTACACTGTTACTATTCTAAGAACTGTTCTGGGAAGAAAAGCCTGCTTTTATTCTTCAGACACCTCCAGCTCCTTGGCCAGCAGGTTCCTATCAAAGCAACCTTGTGGTTAATGGATCTGGGTAAATGAAGAAAATTAAGAATAACACAGATGGGATGCCACTCAGTGCTTCTCTGCCATGTGTGGTAAGCCTGGACTCAATCCCCAGAACTACAAAAATAAAAAGAGGGAAGGAGAAATGGAGAGAAATTATTCATAAAAATAGCTTAAATGATAGCCATTCAGATGTTTAAAAGCTGTAGTTATCAGCATTTATGTCTCAGGGTTCCTGTGACTGGCTGACTTACCAACTTAGAAATACAATAATAGCTGTTTCTTTTTAAGGAAACTAAGATGAAGTCTCCTTGGATCATTGCAAATTGACATTGCATCCAATGAAATAAACAGAGCAGAGGGAGACAAGAAGATAATGAGTACATGAAACAAAGAAAATAAAAGTAGACAATGTTGTTTCTCCAAGCGGTATGCCGCAAGGACCCACAACCCTCCCCACAGCTCCACAGTACACAGCAGTACACAGCAGAGACCACCAGGACTGGAAGCAGCTGCCTGGCATCCCTACAGTGCTCCAGGCTGTAAACATGGCCTGTGCTAGTTTAGAGACAGCAAATGTGAATGAATGGTCCTTCTCTCCTGCACACCATTCCCTTCCATCCTATTTATCCATGTGCCATGGTCCCAAAGGAAAGAATTCATGATAGGAGGATTCAGAGCAGAGACCCGACAAAGGTGGCGGTGAAGGATACTGGGAGCAGCGCCGTGGTCCTGCAGCAAGACAAAAAGAAGAGCCAGAAGTATCTTCTCATCCAGCTGCAGTTTCAGTAGCCTTGGAGGGGGGCGGGGGGAGGGGAAAGAGGGTCTTGTTCTCACCACCCATCTCCTCTCTGCTCTTGACTCCCAAAGGTAAACCCGAGACAGAACCTGTGTCTGTCATTTAAATCTCCTTTAAACACCATCAGGTGCCCTTGGAAAGGTCCAGTAGGCAATGCTTGGAATTTGGAGACGTGAGGACAAACAGGTAGAAGGCCGTGGGAAGCACCTTCTTACCCCTTCACGTTACAGACACCCAGGGCTGTCTCTGAGCTTGGCTGAAAGGGAGGCTGAGATTGTTGGCTGTTTAGAAATCACCATCCCTTCTGTTTGGGATGCTGGCTGGCTCAGAGGCAGTGACACTCTGACACCAGGACTCACACCAGGGAGCTAAAAGCTAGTAGTGTCTCTCTGGTTATACAGACAGGGAACAGGGGGTGCTCCCTCTCAGGGCCCTGCTACTCTAAGTATCTAATGTAGGTCAGATTGCCCCAGACCATCCTTAAAAATAACCTCGCCGACAGGAAACATCCTAAACCAGCTCCCTGGAGTGGCAGAAAGAGAAATTATTCTTTTGAGTAACTGAAAGTGCTGTTGCCAACAAATACAGTAACAAAAATTAGGACTGCTCCTTAAATCTATGTGGGCAAAGGGCTTACCTGTTTCAGGTGCACATAGGTAGTTTCAGAAGAACCCATGGTGGCAAAGTGTGATTAGCAGGTTTCAGACATATTTCCCGGTAGGGTAGTTAAAACGCCAATCAACTCTGCTCCCGCCCACATTCCAACACTTCCATTAGCTCCCTGACTCTTTATCCTTTAAGCCAGCTCCCCTTGAAGGGACACTAGCCCACTCAAGCTTGTGGCTCTGGCAGGCCTTGCCCTTCCCCACCCCCCATTCCCTCTGCCTTGCTAAAAACCATTAGATTCCATTCCTAAAGCTAGGCACCAAGTTCTGTTCCCTTATTTGGCCACTTCCTCCTCCTGAGGCTGTCGAAGTTCAACACTCAAAAGCCCACTTTGGTTCACCTAATTAACATGCCCAATAAAAACTTAACACCTCATCCTACCCTTTACCTTCATTAAACCACCATTTGCCTGTGGGCCAAGTCTCCCCTCTATCCAGAGGCAGTCCTTTGTTCCTCCAAGACAAACACCCCTTCCCCTTTCCCTTGTCTCCTTCCTGTTATGGAATATTATTTGAACTGGGCAAAGATGTGTGTAAGGTTTAATTAATGATTGCACAAGCCAGCTATCTTTAAAATATACACTTTAATAGGTGAAAGAAATACAAATAGAATCACGATACCAGATCCTGGATCCCACGCTTTTCCGAAGGAGCGCGCTGGGCCAAGAGCCAGAGAGAGCGCTCACACATGG
>JAQHUG010000042.1:9019761-9041027 GCA_028555095.1 Dicrostonyx torquatus | reverse complement strand
AGGAAGAGAACTCTAGGCTCCAGACAAACGAGAGGAGGAGAAGAGAATGAGGAAGAAAGAAAGGGAGGCACCTGGGGCCAGCCAGGCAGCCACCAGCCAACAAATACAAAGTAAGACCTACAGAAAGAAAGGTAAAGAACCCTGAGGTAAAACACAAATAAAGAGAAACAGATTAAGAGCTAAAATATGACCAAACATTCATAACTAATAACAAGCCTCTGTCATGATTTGGGAGCTGGCTGGTGACCCAGAAGAAAAAGCCTGATACAGCTTCCCCTTCTCCCTCCTCCCCTACCACTGCATCCTAGCCCATTTTAACACAGACCTCCATTTTCCTCTTCATAATTACACCTGCAAGGTCATTTGCTGCTCTTTTCTGCATGAATCAGAAAGCAACCACTTTCACTTTTCTTCCCCACTTAATGAAGAATCTCTCTGTGAAAACAGGTATTTGGGTGAGGTTTGCAACTAGTCCAGGGTCCAGAAGGAAGCGCCCACTGTCCAGGGGTCTCCTTCACTCCTGGGTATTCCTCTTTCTTAAGAACAAGCATTTCTCCCCATCTCCTGAAGGCAACTCCCATGATGGACCGGACCAAAAAAAAAAAGCTCATTATCTCCCCTTCTGCCATGAAGATGCTCATGCCAGAAAGCCAGTTAGAAACCTTCATTTCACTGTTAAAGGTAAACACAAATACAGACCTTTGCCAAATGAATGCCTATAAGCATGACACAGAATTTCATAAGAAGGCATCCTCAAGGCAAAAATCAACCTAATTCACTTGTGTGAATGTCATTTCTTTCAGTGTGTGAGTTTTTCTCCAATTCTGAGTCATGCTTCAGGGACTGCAGGGTCTTCGGCTCTGATTTGTGCAAGCCTCACTTTTGAAGTCACACTAGCACTAGCGATATTACATATCTGTATATGTCTGTACGCACACTGGGTTCTTTCTCCTTTCTCAAAAGGACGCCCCCCCCATTTCCCCCCATTTATCTACACTGTCAAGCTTTATGCCATCTCCTGCTGTTTCATAGGAAATACTCTATGATGTGATTGACAGACAACAGAATTTCAGGAAGCAGTCCCTATTTACCCAGGGTACAGCTGTGACTTGTTTTAGAGCACACTATAGAACAAAAATCATGTCCCCCAAGACTGATGATGCCCCCCTTAAAATCAACATTAGGGCCAATAATAACTTGCAAATACAAACATAGCTGAAAATTGTACCCAGATAGGTACTAAGCCACTGCATTAAATTGACTTACACACGGGCATCCTTTCTCTAACCCCTGGTGCCTCAAAGAAAATGCCCTCCACTCATTACACTTGATGCACCTTAATAGTAGCAAACAGGACAGATAGCAATATTTAAGTTAGGGACTCCTGGCTCTACAGTTCTTAGTTAAGTACAGAACATATGCTTCTCAACTAAACTCTACATGCTGAAACATGACAATTGTTTGAATGGTGACAGACCTTTCCATAATACCCCAGGAAAGGTTAGGATGCCACTAAGGTAATCAGTCCTCCCCTGGCCTCCCTCTCTCCCTGTCTCCTTAAGCCATAAGACAAGGAAGGGTCTCTTCTATTTGCTCACTGCTGGAGTTCCAGTCACTTATGAGTCATGTTCTCAATGTTCATGTCCCCTTTTTAGTCACAAGTGTTCAGTCCTCATGAATGGGAGTAGCACCCAAGAAAGCAGCCCCAGTGCACTGCCTGCCCATACCGTATGAACACCCAGCAGCAAAGCACAGAGCCCCTGTCAGACCCCCAGGGTGCTGGTACCTTCATATTGGACTTCCCATCTTCCAGAATTGTGAATGGTAAATGTCTATTGTTTATAAACCTAAGGTACTTTTTTCCTAAAATCAAGAATGGACTAAGTGCACACAGGTGAGATGGTTCAGTGGGTAAAGCACTTGCTGTACAAGTCCAATGACCCGAATTCAATTCCCAGAACCCACGTAAAGGTTAAAGGAGAGAACCAATTCCACCAAGTTGTCCTCTGACCGCCCCCACACAATAATAATAATAAAGTTTAAAAAAAAACAGACAAAGAGAGTGCTCAGGCCAAGATCATAACAGAATGTTCTATGTGTTGTGGAATCTCATGTCAATGCATTATGAAGTTAATCTTTGCTCCTTTCAACCCTGAACACGATAGTAAATAGGAAGTGCTTCTCAATCAGTGCTCTGTGGGAGGGAGCTGAGAGCTCTCCAAAGCAAGAGGAGCCCAGGGAATGGCGGACAGTGCCCAGCCAACCAGGTACCTGAATATCCCCCCAGCCACAAGCACACAGCCCTGCTTTTCTCCAGAGCTTGGGATTCCAGAGTCTCTTTGGGGATCAGGATCCCCTTTCTCCATCTGGGAGTCTTGGACAGTTGGGAAGTATTTGTGCTCGGCCTAAAAAAATTCTGGAAACACATATAGAGTTTTAAAAATTCTTCATTTTTTAAGCTTCCACTGCATTTGTGTGAAAGACTCTTATGGCTTAAGTACTCACCTCCAAATGCAAAGGGCTTAAAGGGATTTGGTGAAATTCCTTCTAGGAATTTCTGTGACAAAATACTAACTTGTGTCAGTAACTCTACCTGTGTACCTATTATCAAAAGTTATGGGTGTTATAAAACGGCCCAAGGTGGACCTTGGCAGCGAGAGTCAGAGGTCTCAAAGCAGGCAGGAGACAAATATGTCATGCAGACAGAGCTTGAGTGTGCTGTTTATTGAGATAAAAGGAATGAGGAGGGGAGAGAGAGAGAGAGAGAGAGAGAGAGAGAGAGAGAGAGAGAGAGAGAGAGAGAGAGACCTGCTTGCCTCTTCAGAAGAACAGTGGGAAGAGGGAGTAGGAGGAGCTTGTCTCTTAAAGGGACCTTTCCACCTGCATAGTCAGGGAACTGCTTGCCATGGGCAGAAGGGTGACTCACTATGCCAGGTTTCCAAGGGACAGGGCCAAGGTGTGCGTGGATACAGACAATGGGTATGTATGTGAGCACGTACACATGATTGTTTATGTATACCTAGATAGATCGTAGATACATAATAGACGGTGATGAGTAGTTAATTGATAGATGGTGATAGTGGAATTTGACAGATGATCAACAGATAGATGAAAGAGATACACATGGACAGACATGGGCACATAGATGAATAATAAACAGATATGACACTTATAGACTGAATTCTGAACACCTTATAATTTGAAGCTCTAAGCCCTGACACTTCAGAATGTAACTCTATATGGAACAGGGATTCTAAAGGGGCTGGCTGAATAGAAGCTATCTGATAGATATCCTGAGAGAGAGGGGACACACAGAGGGACTAAATGAGAACAGGTGGCAAAAGGGCAATGGTCAATGAGCCAAGGACAAAGGCTGATGACAGGGCCTTTCGTAGTGGTCCTCAGTGGATGACCACTTGTGTCTGTTTAAGCTTCTTTGCCTGCCGTATCTTGTAGTTCAAGTGTTCCTGTGTAAGTGCTAAATAAATCTGAGGAAAACAGTGTTCTCTTTGATGAATTAAACTGTCATTAGAAACGAAACTGTCATTTAACTTTAACCTGAATTTGAAAGCCCATTACATCTGATTTATTTTATCCCAACCATTCTTACAGACAAGAAACAATAAATGTATCTTTGAAAAGAAAGCTATTTCCGAACTGTCATTAATCCACCCTCTCCTGTGCCACCTTCAATAGGTACACAAAGTTCCCACAAGAATGCTTTGTAAGAAAGAGGAGTGATTGTTCTGAACAAATTAAAATTAGGAAGAGAAAGTTCAGATCAAATGCTGTGAGCATAACCATGAGAAACTTAGTGGAGATAAAAAAGAAAAAAGAAAAACAGTCCAGGCCTACACATTCTAGATTCAGGCTTATGTCGAGAGTCATTCTCACTCCTGATGAGCCTCATGTCCCAACACACACACACACACACACACACACACACACACACATGCTACATACCAGCATGATGACATAGACAGCAGATACAAAGCATCTTGAAGAGTCTCAGTTTAGCACAGGAACTCCAGCTTGGCACAAAGATGTTCCTCATCCTCTTCCGTCCTCCAAGCTAGACCTGGATCTTCCTCTTTCCAGACTCCCACTTTCCCTTCCCTTGAGGGCGGGCCTCATGAAACAGTTTCCTCCTCTCAGATTGAAACAAGCTAGGAAGCTCCTTAAACAGGAAGGTAAACAACTCAAAACTGCTCCAGGAAGTTCCTGAAACCAACCAGATTCATTAGACTCCTCCCTGCCAGAGTAAACAATAAAAGCTGGGAGTCACCCTCAGACCCTAGAGAGCCAAGCTGGAGAGACTGAAATAAGACCAGCTCCCTGGAAGAAGCAGAAAGCACTGAGCTGTCTCGAAGAGGTCTAAACCAGTCATGGCAAGGGTACCCTCCAACCTGTTGAGCTGCCTGAAGGATATGCAGTATGTTCCAGAATTCCTAGCTTTTATGAGCTGTTACTCATGCTGGGGTAGGCCTTGGTGATGCAGCTGTCTTTGAATCATTCTTCTCCTGTAAGTAACCCTTCACCAATACTCCTGTAAGTATCCTTAATAAAACTCATTGGCTCACCAAGCTAGACTTGGTGGTATCTGTACTTTGGGTTGTTATGGGTTTCCTACCCACAGTGAGTAGATGCGTGTTTTGCATCTTCCCAGAAGAGTTTTGTCACATGATAGAGGTTCAGCACCACCTCTACTCTACCGTGGCACCTTGTCCAACTACTCCAGCTTCTCAAATTCCATGACGTGAATTACTTGAATTTCTTACTTAAGAGAGAGTGGTAGTTTGAGGAATGGCCACCATAGAGTCAGGTATTTGAGCACTTGGTCTCCAGTTCGCTATCCCATTTGGGAGATTTAGGAGGTGTGGACTTGATGGAAGAAATATGTCCCTTGCGTTATGCTACCTCACTCAATTTCCAGTTTGTTCTCGTCTCCCGCCAATGATGGAACTCTGGCCACCATGTCTGCCATTTGCTGCCATGTCCCCATGCCATTATGTACTCTTATCCCTCTGGAACTGTAAGCCTAAATAAACTCTTCCTTAAGCTGCTTTTGGCCATAGTATTTTATTACAGCAACATCAAAGTAGCTAACACGAACAGCGTGACTCCGGCTCTCAAGAGATCAGCCTGTCGCTCACAAAGTACTCATGCTGATTTATGTAGCTGTAGTTCTAAAACATTGGGGCCAGGTGAAATAAAACTTTAAACTTCAGTCATTTGCGTCACCCTAGGGAACCACTCTGTGAGTTTTAATTACCAGAGTTTATGAAACATTTGGCACAGACTACAGTAAGTGGAATAGGCTGTATCTTAAATCATTTGGGAGGTGATTCGTCAAAACCGGCTTGCTTTACTTCACTCCAGTGGTATCCAGCCTCAAGCAGCACACCCCACTCCTACAGCCCCGAGCTAAATCATTCTGTGGACAGGCAAGTACAAGAGGAAGGGGTCAGTCGGATCTTGCAGTTACAGGAGGCTGAGACAAAGCATCAGGAAAGCTCAAACACACGATCATCTTCTCAGTCTGGAGTTTTGACACAGGGGCAGGCAGTGTTTACTCTGTCCATTTGTCTAGCTCTGAGCCACCCTAGTGGATCTGCCGATAAGAGGCAAGCCAGAGGCTGGCGGAGCAAGGGCACTGATGGCTCCCAACATCCTACTGCTTCACTGCACAAACAGCCCGGTGAGAACAAAGCAAAGAGGGGCTTTGCAAAACGAGGGGTGGATGGCACAGCCTGCCCCTTGCCTGAGGATCCCCAAGCCTCCAAAAGTACCTAGCTCACCTTCCTTTGGTGGTGGGCTGCTAGGGCGAATAGTTAACTGCAGACAGTAAGGATAACTACAAACATGAAGTGATTGTCCGTGGTAGCCATAATCTCATAATCTCACTCCTGGCACCCTGAGCTCAGCCTCAGACTCAAGGGAATACAGGGTGACTCTCCCTGCACCATTAGGCTGGGGAGAAATTTCGAAACACTGCCAGGAATAGGATTCTGTAAGGCTGTCCAGGGCTTCACCTGGAAAATCTGCTTCCATGGAATTGTGTTACCATGGATGGGGCGGGGAGACAGGAGAGGTGTACGGTCACATCCTCTCACTTGCCTCCTTACGTCTCTTTCTGGGTTCCCCAGACAATGCGAGTCCTCTGTGGAAAGCAGGTCCTCAGCCCTCCCCGTCTCCCCTGGCAGTTGTTTTGCCGTCACAAGGCCATGTGTGGGGAAAGCAAACGCACTATTTGAGGGCCAATTATCTGAAGCTTGTAAATCATTTTCACCTGAAGGGCTGTGGCATTTTAGTAATGTTCTCTAGTCAGGAAAGTAATTATATGGGTCTCAGGAGCAGAAGCAGAAGTGACAATTAAACCCACATGCCACCTTCAGTGTTAGCATCTCA
Organism: Dicrostonyx torquatus; assembly: GCA_028555095.1. Lineage (NCBI taxonomy): Eukaryota > Metazoa > Chordata > Mammalia > Rodentia > Cricetidae > Dicrostonyx > Dicrostonyx torquatus. Next base: position 9,034,619 of record JAQHUG010000042.1, on the reverse strand, counting down.
TAGAGAGATTTTCAGCCTCTGCTTTTTTTTTTCTTCACATCTAAGCAACATTATCATGGGCTGAAAAAGCATGTTTGCAAGGCAGGAGAAGCAAGAAATTAATGTGTCCCCTACTTTTCCATCTTTCTAATAGGAATAAATACTTTTCATACTTCAGTAGAGAAAGAAAAATCACTTTGTACCTTTGCCCAAAATAACAGTTACTGAGCGCCTAGGAGTTAGACACACCCCTTGTTAGGCAGACAGAAGGGAGCAGGGCTATGGCTAGGTAATGAAGGTGGTGGCATTTAACCTCCTGGACCTCAAGACAAAAGCTGCCAGGCCCCTACCAGCAGGCCCCCTGATGATGGACTGGCCAAGTAAGTGCAAGGCCCCATCAGAACGTGTCACACAACAGTTGGGGACTGTCAACTATTCTATCTGTCTTCAAACTCATCAACCCAAAAGGAAGGGACTGACTGTTCAAAGGTTTTTAAGCTCCCAGCCCTGGAGAAGAGAATGGGCTTTTGGCCTCCCTCTGCTTTGCAGGTCTTTTTCTCTGTATGTTTGTGGCATGTATTGCTGTGGGACAATGGTCTGTACCCTGTCACTTGTATTTTAAATAAAAGCTGATTGGCCAGTAGCCAGGCAGGAAGTATAGGTGGGGCAACCAGGCAGGAAATAGAGGTGAGGCAACGAGAATTCTGGGAAGAGGGAAGTTTAGATGAAGCCCGACACAGAGCAAGCAAGTGTGACAACCTCGCCAAAAAGGTACCAAGCCACGTGACTAACACTGACAAGTATTATGGGCTAATATAAGTTATAAGAGTTAATAAGAAGCATGAGGTAATAGGCCAATCAGTTTCTAATTAATGTAGACTTCTGTGTGATTTCTTTGGGACTAAACAGATGTGGGACTTAGTGGGACAGAACACCTCAATCAACAATGTATGTGTGTCCTCACCCCTAATAAACACCTCCCTTCAACTGCTGATTCTGACTGCGGTATCTGAGATTTCTCTGCTGCCATCTGTTACACTTCAGGTTTTGCCTGGCAGAGAAAATGAATTTAATCCCCAGGCCCCTAGACTGTATTAGCATCATCTTAGATGGACCCTAATTCTCCCCAAACAATGAAACCTTAACTATATTCCACCTCCTAAGGAAAATACATCTCCCCCTGCCCCACCCCAGTTGCTGCTATGCTGAGGTCTGAAGAAAAGTCACAATTTTAGGAAAATGAAATGCATATGAAATTCATTTTCAACCACAAACAACAGACAAATCAGACAAATTTGTCAACTTGCAGCTTGGGAGATACTCATGGGTGCTGACTGCTCTTGCGTAGGAGCTTGAGTTCAGTTCCCAACACACAACCAAAGGTTGTGGTATTGTCAGTAAATGCTGAGTACTTCCCTTCAAATATTCTCTCTCTCTCTCATTCTGATGAGCCTCTCTTTCCAAGTGGGAGTCTCAGAATGCCGGCTAAGTAAGCATTTTGTTGTCTAAATGCTCCAACATCTAAATCTTCCCCCATCAGAAGCAAATATAGAATTAGGCAGACAGCTTGCTACTCTTTCCTATTTTAATCTAAGCATAAAAGCCCATACTCTGAGAAATACAATTTATGGGACCTCCTCAAGTATTTGATTGTTTTTGCTTTCCAAAGCCCCTTGAAATGCATTCATCTTCCCTGCAGAGTCCATAACTCTTCTACTTACACAACACTTCAAAGACACCCCCCCCCCGGCAAAAACATGGAATGTCCCTCCCTTGACCACAAATCCAACTCTGACCTCTCTCCATGCTCCAGACTGGGATCAGGGGAACTTCTTTTCTCTTTCTCCATTGCCCTGAGTTGCTGGCCAGTTTCTCTCCCATCCAAGTCCAAAACCAGAAGAGAGAACTGCCCCGTCCTTTTCTCTGGGCATGCTCAGTGATGGTGGCTCTTCATCATCTACTCTATTCAAAACTGCTCCTGTGCCCTCGCTCTCCAGCTGGTTATCTCTCCCAGGTGGTACCCCTTGGTCCCAGGAAATGTTCAAGCACTCCTTTCCTCACCAAAATTGAACAAGGCACCTTTGAATTACATATGCTCGATTTGTGTTCCCTTGAAGGCCCAGTCACTAGGCTTAGCGTAGAAGTAACAGATCCCTCTGATGGCATCTCTTCAACAGTCCTTTCTCTCAACCCTTGTATTATTATTCGTCTTTTGTGTCTTTGTGGTGCTGGGGATGTAACACTGGGTCCCACTTACAGTAGGGAAGTACACCATTGCTGAGCTACATCTCAATCCAGCACTTGCATTCACTGATTCTCTCTGTCCCTCCCTCCCTTCCTCTATGTGTGTGTGTGTGTGTGTGTGTGTGTGTGTGTGTGTACACATGCATGTGTGCATATTCTGCAGGTGCTTCTGCATATGTACGCCAGTGTGTGGAGACCAGAGATCAATGTAACGTGTCTCCCTCTATTCCTCTCGACCTTTATTTTTTGAGACAGGGTCTTTCATTGAAGCAGAAGCTCTCTGATTGAACTGGACTGGCTAATCAATGAACTTCAGAGACCCACCTGGCTCTCCCGTTACCCTGACCCAGAGAACTAGGGCTACAGGCATGCACCGTTGCACCTAACCTTTCCCCTGGATTCTGGGTATCCAAACTCAGGTAGGTTCTCATGCTTGCAAGGCAGGCACCTTGCCAACTGAGCCATCTCCCCAGTGCAACCCTCACACTCTTGGAATAGCTGGTAGGTACAGTCTTCAGATAGAGACCTTAGCCTTTCTACTTGGCAGCTGAGGGCTTTCATTTGCAAGTTCTCAGAACTTAAAAGTGTGTGCCTTAGGCAGAAAGCTTATCCTGGTACCCTTACTTTACCTACAGATATGTTTTTGTGACTGAGTGCTAACCTTTGATTCCTTCTCTTCTTTCTAACAGAAATGAATGTGAGCATTGGAAAACAAAATGCAGCACCCTCTAATCCTGTGGGGAGCCTCCCCAACAGTCCTGACCACTGACCTGAGGAATGAAGCCCCATCCTCCTGGTTAACTCTCTCAGGACTGGCTCAAATGCTGGCCACGTCTCTTCTCTGCCAGGCTAACATTGTCATGTCTGTTATTCTCAATGACCTGGTCTTCAGATCCTTGCCTCCAACCACCTTCCTCTGGATTCTCTGAAGTGGCCCCTATGCTCTAACTGGGTGCTGCTCAGAATTGACCATGGAGTGCAGTGGACCCTGGGCTCCTCCAATCCTAACGCCTCATGAAGGGAAGAAGTGATGGTGGTTACATGCCTGGCTCTAATCTCCACTGTCCTGTCTATTGGCTATGTAACCATGGACAAGTACCTCATTCTTCTGTGCATCTGCCTCTTCATTTGTTAAATGGGCACAGTGGTAATTGTATTCCCACTTCATGGGTTTGTTACAGGTATTGCAGAAAAAAAAACTCCCATTATCCTGACATGTAACAAGCCCCACCCAAAAGTGTGTGAGGAATGGGATGCCCTCACCAAGGAAATCCAAGTCTCTTCCCTAGGCCTCACTTAGACTACGGAAACTCCGGATGTCTTTCACATGAATGTAGCTCGTCATGGAGGCACTATCCCGCCATCCCATCTCTTCTCTTCTGTTCCTACTCCCCACTCCACACACACACACACACACACACACACACACCACATCACACACACACACCACATCACACACACACACCACACATACACACACCACACACAAACACACACACCACACACACACACCACACACACCACACACACACACACACACACACACACACACACACACCTCTTTGAGACAAGGTCTCACTAGCTGACCTCAAACATATCCCCTTCAGTTTCTCATACAACGGAATTTACAATCATGCAACTCTGCCCATAGGAGGGTGGAATACATGTGTGTGTGTGCATGCTTGCATGGGGAAGCAAGAGATTGGTGTCAGGCTCTCCACCTTGCTTTTTTGACACAGGATCTTTCTCAAGTCTAAAGCTCATTGATTCATAAAGACTAGCTGGCCAGCTAGTCCCAGGGACCCCCATCTCCACCTCTGTAACATCAGGATTATGGCCACTACATCTGACATTTGTAAATGTGGGTTCTGGGGATCCAAATTCAGTTCCCATGGCTGCCTGCCAAGTATTCTACTAACCACCTGTGTGCAGTGCCCAGAGATGCCAGGAGAAGTGTCGGATCCCCTGGGACTGGTGTTACAGACAGTTTGGGTGCCAGGAATTGAACCCAGGCCCTGTGGAAGAGCAGCCAGTACTCTTAAACACCTAACTATCCCCTGTCCTCTATTTTAAAACTGTCTTTGAACTTCAATGCAGAGCTAGAGCTTGAACCTGACTGTGAGCCCAAAATTCTCGGGTTAGTATCTTTTCCAGATCTGTAGCTATTGTAACTTTAACGGGTCTCCCAGCACTGTACATCTCTGTCCCAGGAAGTGGCACCAATGAGAAGGCACACATACAGAACCCCGCTCATTTTAAATACCACGCCCCGTCCTTTGACATAGCAGGAGACTGCCTTCCATGCCTCGGCAAAGCCAGGTGTGCTTTATACTGCCCTGTGCAGCCAGGGCTAAGATAGTGACGGCAGGATATGCAACAGAAACACATGCACAGGAGTGCACATCTCTCTCACAGTAAGTGCTGACATTTTCATGTTTTCAAAATGCTGGTTGCCACCTACTAGGTGGCATTATTACCCTAACGAATCATAACTCACATTTGTAGGAGTGTGGAGATGACACACCCCCATCCACAGCCCAACTTGGCATAAATGGCCTCTGGGAATGCTTTCCTGGGTGGGCTTCAGCTGTCTTTTAGAAGAACCTGTTCTGGGAGGCGATGTTTCCATCTTTTGAAAAGTCTGGCTCTATTTTCAGGCCTCACGCCTGTGCAAAGGTAACACCAAAACACTTTCACTGCTCCTGAGAGCGCCCATTAGGCAAGCTTCAAACCCGGAGTCCCCTTTGGGCTTCAAAACCTCCCCAAGCAGTCTGGACTGGCCTCTGCCTTCCCGAAGTAGCTACTTATCCTTGCCACCACCACCACCCCGTCGATATCACCTCCTGCTATAAACACTGCAACAAAACCGGTTGGCAGTGCCCTACCTTCCCCGGATCCCTGCAGCCCAGGCCATTCTCCTGTACCTGTTTTTGCTGCTGTACTCCAAGCCAGGATTCCCAGCTTTCGTTTCCAGATCTCCCTCTGCTCCCCACTGTTAACCGGTGGAGTCAGGGTGGAAAATGATAGCTCATTTTCACCTGCGCACTGGAAATACTGCCACTTACCTTGGGGAGAGGGCAGTGCGTAAGGATTAATTTGTGTGTGGCAGTTCCTCTGTCTTCCCTGGAGCTACCGGGGCACTTTCTCCTTTCTCTCTCAGAACAGTCTCGATTGCTTCGTCGTTGCCAAATTAAATCGAGTACAATATCCGGTGCTCCATGTCATCTAAAGCGCTGTGGAAACCGAAGCTTCAGAACAGTTTTCTGTCGCACTTGTTCTCAGAAAGCCTTCCTCTGTCCCCCTACCCAGAACAGGACAGAGAAGAAAGCAGGAGGGAGTTGTAATTGCGGCCTCGACAGTAAGGTGGCACAAGACCCGCTCCCAAGTCTCAACAAACCTGTCAACCGCAGGGTTAGTCCAAAAAAAAAAAAAAAGACTCACTGCAGGGGGTGCGCATCTGGGGACTACGCCCTTTGTCTGGAGGCGCAGGTTCCCCAGCCTCTGGGCTCTGTGGATGCGCCAAGGAGGCCCGCAGACCCTGATGGCGGGAAAGTTTCTCACCTTCGAGAGAGGGTGTGGTCTGGTGGAGGTGCTCAATGAACCCACTGAATGCTCAGCCAAACACTAGGAGCCGTATCTAGGGTTTCCTAACCCCCTCGGGCCGGAAGATCTGATCTCAGCAGCAGGGCAGGCTTCAAACTTGGGAATCCTTCAAAGGGCCCCGCAAGCTGCCCTCGGTACCGTCCAAACCCGGATGGCTCTTCCCCACCCTTCCGATCTTCACCCACACCGATCCAGATCCCGGGACAGACTGAACGGCCCCCGACCCCCGGGCTATCCCCACGCCCCATCCTGTCCCGGTTACCGCAGGCTCTAAGGTGTCCAGCTGCTCCAGTGCCCAAGCCTCATCACCGCCGCTGGCTGGAGCTGTGTCAGTCGCTTCCTGCGCCGCGCCGCGGTGCGGTGGAGACACGCGCCCGCGACCTAGTGGCGGAGGCGGTGTTGAGCAAAGAGGCTGGGGTTGAGCTCCCAGAAGCCTCCCCAGTCCTGGGGCGCCAGAGGACTCTGTGAGTATGGGTAAAAACCTGCATTGAGCAAAGGAAAGATGCCCAGGAATACTTGGCCCTCTCGAGCTCTGTGGTGGGTCTCTTAGATCAACTTTGGGTACCAGGCTCTCCTGAGCTGAACAAGAAGAACTGGGGCTGCATGAGCAGGATTGCCAGCTATTCTCAGCCTCGGGTTCAAGTTCAGAGATGCTTGACCCCTTCGTAAGGCACTGCTTAAATTACTCTCTCGGATTTTGAGTGCCTCTTCCAACTTAACGGTACAGATAGATGCAATGCAAGGGGCATCAAACACCCTCCAGACAGATCCAGACTAGTGGACTGGGAGCAGGCTCAGGTTAGCAACCATGATTGTTCTGCACGCATTTGTTTTTGTTCATCCAATCTGTATCAGCTGCCAAACACCAACTTCGTAGATCTAGTAAAGAGTCAGACAATAAAGATTACCAGTAAATACAACTCAGGGAATGTGAATAAAGTGTTGTGGACAAAAATACAAAGCAGAAAAAAGGACAGTGGGCTTTGTGTGGGGGGTGGGGTCAGAGTTGGCCTTATTGGGTAACAAGGAGGTGAGAGAACAACCAGGCTTTTATCTGGGGAAAGATAGCACTGGCTGTGAGCCAGGCACTCAGATATCCTTTAGCATATACTTATTTTTTGCCAGTCCCAAATGCCACACGAGAAAGCTTGCATGGCCATGCCAGTTTTACAGATAAGAAAGTTTAAGCTGGGCGGTGATGCCACATGCTTTTAATTTCAGCACTCAGGAGACAGAGGCAGGTGGATCCTTGAGTTCAAATCTAGCCTGGTCTACGGAGCAATCTCCAGGACAGCCAGAGCTACACAGATAAACCCCATGAGGGAGGGAGAGAGGGAGAGAGGGAGGGAAAGAGGGGGAAAGAGAGAGGGAGGGAGAGCTACATAGAAAGGCATGTACCCTCACAGCTGGCAGGCTGGCAATGGCCTAAGTCAATATGATGGTGCCAGAAAAGGATTCCTGGAAAGGATATCTGATTCATGGATTTTTTTTTTAAAAAAAATGTAGTTTCATTATCAAGTGTAAAATGAATTTTTTTCAAAACCATTTTTATAGCATCTCTGTGTGTTTCCCTGGCTTGTTGGCAAGCAGCTTGATTCTAAATGATACATTTTAACATCTGAGGTGAGAACTGTCAGTGGTTCGCAAGATTGCACGCTGACTCATTCCCTTTATAGGATTCGGTTTGTGGGGTTGTGACCCATCACCCATGTCATGGCACCTCTGCCACTGCCAGGGCTTGGTGACACTGTGAAGAGCAATAGCAGAGTAAAACCACTGCTGAGTAAAACGAGCCAATGTCCATCTTAGCTGTAGACAGCGGGAGCTCTTTTCCCTAGTTAGAGGTAGACAGTCTAGGAACACTGTTCTTGGGAGCAATGGCAGGAGACTAACCATTAGTTTCAGAAGCAAAACTCTAGGCTGTAGACATCAGGAGGCTAATGAAGCTCCCATGTCCCTCTTAGGTACCTGTCCCTGGTGGCACACAACCCCTTTTTTCCTCAAGTCACAGTTTCTACCTTCCCTCTCGGTCCGTCTCAAGCACCACTTCTCCTAGAGAGCCTCCATAGCCTTGCTATGAACTCTTCTATGCAGGAGGAGAAGCACCAGCATGTGCCTGTCCCAGGGTGACTGCAGTTTCATATAGGGCACATTGACTGTGTGGAAGTGAGGGGACAACCTCAGGCGTCTGTCCTTACCTTCTACCTTGTTTAAGGCAGGATCCCTCAATGCTCACTGGTCTAGGGGCCTGCACTCTGTCCCGCCTTGCTGTAGGAGCAGAATTACAGACACACGCTGCTGGATCTGAATTCAGATCCTCAAGTTGGCACAAGAACTTTATCCAGAGCCATCTCGCTAGCGCTACCAGTGAACTCTTAACCTAAAATCTGAAACCTCTCTCATAGTCTCCTCCCTTTCTACTTTAGAGTTCAGCAGGTTTACCCTCCCCTCCTCTCCGATCTGTTTCAGTTTCTTTACAAGATCACGTTTTTGCATCCAGTGCATTTAAGGGGTGTACTTTTAAAAGTATTTATTTTTATTTCATTTGCATTGGTGTTTTGCCTTCACGTATGTCTGTATGAGAGCACTGAATCCCCTGGGACTAGAGTTACAGACAGTTGTGAGCTGCCACGTGCTGGGAATTGAACCTGGGTCCTCTGGCAGAGCAGTCAGTGCTGTTAACCACTGAGCCATCTCTTCAATCCAAGGGGTATATTTTTATTACAGGTAATAAAATAATGCAGATACACTGTCTTTTAATTTTGTTATTTCAGTCCCAAAATTACTAGTGACAAGGCACAGTTGCATGTATCTATAGATGTTGTCCACGGGTAAACATTGACACCTGTTCAAAAATTCTGTTTTTCATTCTGAGATTGGAAAACTAAGGCTTGAGAGTCATTTTCCTAAGGTCATGATTATAGTCCGTGGCCCAGCTGGGATTCACACTCAAAATGCAGAAATTATTTTCATCAGGAGCTCATCCTTCCTCTCCTTCAGTCATTCATTCGTGTGTTCTGTCTACAGATACTTACAACTGTTTGCCTCAGCTCTGTAACAGCTGCTAGGAAAATTGCAATGATTAACACATAGATCTTACCCTCAAAACTCTAATAAAAGAGAAAAATGAATACAGAAGTAGTCAAAACCCAGTACTGCGAACTTCACCAAAGAGGCTTGTGGAGAGCCAGCCTAAAGGAATGCTTTGTTTCCCGCCTGGGGCTTGGAAAGGGGACTTGGCAGTAGAGAAGACAGCACCATACCAGTCTGCTGTGATAACAGGGAAGGAAGCTGCCCAGGAGCCAGAGGAGGAGCATATGCAAGACAACAGAGCCCAGATGAGCAAGGCGAGGTGGGAGGCTGGCTTTGATTGCTGGGGATGGGGTAGGGTGGGAGATGGGGTGGAGGGCGGGAGGGATGTGCAGTTCTTGAGATAAACAGCAGATGAGCCCAGCAAGGCCAGCAGGGCCAGATCACAGAGGTCTATACAATACTTTCGGGGACTATGTTGTCCTTGAATATGTATGACAAGTTGTTATATCTGTGTATCTTAGTCAGTGTTGTAGTGCTGTGAACAGACACCTGAGGACAGCAATTCTTACAAAGAGAAACGTTTCGCTGGGCCTGGCTACAGTTCACATGTTTAGTCCATTATCATCATGGCAGAAAGCATGGCGGCATGCAGGCAGATGTGGTCCTGGATTCATAGTTGAGAGTTCTACATCATGGCGGCATGCAGGCAGATGTGGTCCTGGATTCGTAGTTGAGAGTTCTACATCTGGATCAGCAGGCGGCGGGAAGAGGATTGCCACACGGAGCCTAGCTTGAACATCTGAGACCTCAAAACCTGCCCCTGGTGACACAAAGTCACACCTTCTCCAACAAGGCCACACCTTCTAATAGTGTCACTTCCTTATGGGCCTATGGGGGCCACTTTTATTCAAACCAAACTCTGTGCATGTCATCTTCTCAGAGGAGAAGTTCCCATGACTTTAGTCAACTTTTCAAAAAAGGGACAACAGCTTCTTTTCTTGAAACCTGATCTGTGGTCCAAAGAACTGCACCATCAGTCAGAATAGATAGGACACTGTTAAGTTTCAAACCTAGGACAAGTGGCTGAGGTACCTACTTAGTATATCCCTCAGTCCCACCTATTACAGGATATGGCTGGCATACCCCAGCCTCTACCCTGACCTTTGCAGCCCCAGGGCTGGGCCACCCTTCCCCCAGAGGGTCTTCCCTATATAATCTAGACATTTTGGTTACCTGCCCTCTTTTGGGCCTTTGACCTCCTGGCAGCTGCACCCGATTCCCCTCTCCCCTTCCTCTCTCTCTTTCCCAGCTCAGTCTGGTCATGTACACTCTGGACTCTCCCAGATGTCCCTGCCTCTGACTATTCTCTCCCTGTACCTACAGCCCTGCCAGATGTCTCCAAACATGAAGTGGTACTGCCATCCTTGGACAAGAATGATCGGTCCCTCCAGCACCTGACCAGTACCTCCTAAGTGGGGTGAAGGGTGATGCTAGCTGGCTGTCAGAATTATGGAGCTGATAGCCAAGAACATGTCCCTGGAGGACATGAAAGGGAGCAGGAAGTAGAACCATAGTTTGCTGAGACACAGAGCCTCCATCTGACTTCACTAAGTGCTAAGTTATGTATCCCCAGAGTCATATGTCCCGGTCCCCAGTAGTTCAGAGTATTTGGGAATGGGGTATTTAAGAGGCTATTAAGTTAAATAAGGTCATGTTAGGTAAGTCTTCATCTGTATGACCAGTGTTCTCATGGGAAGAGCTAATTAATACACAGAGAAACAGTGGGTGGTGACCAGGTGACAGGAAGAGAATGGCCGTCTACAAGTCAAAAAGAGAGATTTGAAACATGTCTGTGACCCTCTGAGGGAACTTCCGGTCTCTGGGAGAAGACACATTTCTGCTATTAAAGTTACCCAGTATGTGGTATGTTGTTATGGTCGGATCCAGTAGACCAATGAACAGAGCACCAATTCAAAATTCAAAGATAATGTCATTATGAAACTTAAGATATCAGCCAAATTTAAAATCCCTTTACATCTCAAGGGATTGACCTGTGTGGTGTGGGGTCCTATACCACCACATTGCTCATATGCCCCTGAAAGCCAGTCACAGGAATACAGGAAGGAAATTTGAATACAACTTGGGATGCAGGAGTTGGAGTGATGGAGTAGTTAAGGGATCAGTTTCTGGTAAACAGAAGTGAAAAAGACAGAAGTGTTTTTGAAACAGAAGTGAAAAAAGGGCTCATATCAGAGAGCAGTTAGGGAAACTGGAGGTGAATGAGAGGGTGTAGAACATAGGGGGAGATGGGTGATAATGTCCAAAGCTGAGGATGTGTGATGATCATTGCCTGTGATCCTTACCAGGGTTGTCATGAGATGGAAACTGGGTCCACACTGCGACTGGTGGCCCTTACAAGGAAATTGAGAAGAGGAAGGAACCATAGGCCTAAGGAAAGCCATGGGACAAGGAGGGCTGATCACTAAGGCTAAGTCATCTTACTTGAGGGACCAGTGGCAGGTCTTCCAATAAAGACACCATTGGCCTAGCCTTGGTATAAGGCCATAGCTAGAGCCCTTTGGATTTGCTGATTTACTAATTCAACAGCTGCTCTTTCTGAACCTGATGGGAAAAATGCAGTAGGTACGTTCAACAAGATGACAACAGGAGCACAGTGCCAGGCTGCATTGCTCTTATTTAGCCTTTTCTGAATTTTTTTTTGTTTCAGGTAGACTCTCGCTCTTCCTAATGCTGCAACCCTTTAATACAGTTCTTCATGTTGTAGTGACCCTCAACCATAAAATTCTTATCATTGCTACCTCATACCTGTAATTTTTATTGAACAGTGTCTCAGCCCCTAAGTTCATTGGAAATGTGTGTTTTCTTATGATTGTGCACAGGTTGAGAACCACCAGATTAGAGACAAACATTTTTAAAGATAGAGTACAGCTCTTCCCAAAGGAAGAAAGAACTCGAAGCCAGAGTCAAGGGAGAAAACTAAGGATAGAATAAGGCTCTAGACAAAATAATAAGATGATAGATCAAGAGAATGCGGTAGGAAGGGCTGAGCATCCACTTGTTTGTTCATTTAATGGTGGGTATTATAGTCTGCCCTTCTGAAGATAAGGAGTTTTTCAAAGAGATGAGGCAGATATGGAAGAAAGCATCCAGTTTGTTCCTTTCTGCTTGCTTACAATGATATCGTCTATTAAGAAGTTTTTCATTCCCTCGTCCAAAGAATGGATAAGGAAAATGTGGTACATTTACACAATGGAGTACTACACAGCAGAAAAAAATAATGACATCTTGAATTTTTCAGGCAAATGGATGGAGCTATCATTTTGAGTGAGGTAACCCAGACCCAGAAAGACAATTATCACATGTACTCACTCATAAGTGGTTTTTAAACATAAAGCAAAGAAAACCATCCCACAAATCACAGTCCCAGGGAACCTAGACAACAATGAGGACCATAAGAGAGACATACATAGATCTAATCTACATGGGAAGTAGAAAAAGACAAGATCTCCTGAGTAAACTGGGGGCATGGGACCTTGGGAGAGGGTTGAAGGAAAGGGGAGAGGCAGGGAGGGGAGCAGAGAAAAATGTAGAGCTCAATAAAAATCAATAAAAAAGAAGAGCTTTCCCTGCAAAAAAAAAAAGAGAAGTTTTTTATGAAAAAAATAAGAATAAAACCAGCAAGGAAACACATCATGGATGCATCCAGTCATCTAAGTAAACAAGAAATATTTGGAGACAGATGAACCTGGAGGCCACCCAAAGGCAGCACTGCAGAGCTGGAGAGAAGATAAGGAAAGAGAGCAAATGGGATGAAATGTCCCTGGCCTGCTGGCAGGGGACAGCTGTCAGCTCTCAGGATGCCAGGAGCAGAGACTCATTGTTGGCTGGAGACTTGAGGTAGCACGGTTTATTTTCCAGTTGATTAGGACCTATGTCATCCAGCCCAAGAGGAAGCAGTAAAACCAGAAGTGTCTCTGAGGATCCACCACAAATATTTAATGTGTCTGGCTTGAGGATCCTGGCTGCATCCCAATGTGTTCAACAGTAAGGCAAGAACCAGCGGGCGAGACAAACTGCAATGGGGTTCAGATCTTAGAATGCATGAAATGATATATCTGCTGCTCTAACTTGGTTGTTTTCTTTCCAAAATAGGATAATCTGTCAGCTAGCTAAACCAAAGGCAGAAGCACACATCAAATATGCTGCCAGCAAAAGTCTCCTAGGGGAACAATGTACCATTCCTCAAGGAGAGTGACCTCCTCTATCATCGGAGCTTCAGGAGCCAAGGAAGAGTGAAGCATGATTAACAAAAACTCAGAGACAGAAATTGGGGTTCAACCTAAAGGTAAGAAAACCACTGGCTCTTACCTCTGCCTCAGTTTGAAATGGCGATCTTACCTCCAGGAAGATAATAAGAATAAGACTGAGCCTGAGAGCTGTCTCCTCCAGTTTTATTATTCTCTCTAGGGCTGGAATTAAACACGTGCACCACTACTGCCTGTTTTCTGTGGCAAACTAGTGTGGCTACTGGGATTAAAGGTATGTGTTCTTAATACCTGGTCAATAAGGCTGGCCAGGGTGGCTCTTTTACTTTTCTGATCCTCAGGCAAGCTTTATTTATTAACATAGAAGTGAAATACTGTTACACAAGAGAGTGAACATTTCAGAAGGCCGAGCTAGACTATGAAAAGTCCAGGCTCATGGCCCCCCTGCCAATCAGGACCCTCTTTTACCCTCTTCCTGCATAGCTCCCAGTTTTCCCTAGCTAATTTGAAAGTTACTGATTATTATACTTTTCTTATTTTTTTTTGTCCTAAATTTGGTTTAATTTGCTTTGTCTTAGTTTTCTGTGGCTCTTTTCAAATCAGCACAGTCGTTCCCGAGTCTGTGCTCTTCGCTTTCACTGGCAAGCTGCTGCTTTTCATGCTATGGATCACATACCAGGCATAACCCAGCAGGAGCTTCCACACAGCCCTGTGTATCCCAGCTCTCCCTGCCCACTCTGGAAGACTGTTCCTCCACTAGAACCAACCAACGGAGACAGCCAGCCACAGAGTGCGGCACCAGCCAGACAAAACAGCTAACATCTTTCCATCCATGCTTGACATTCAGTCTGGAAGATGGAGCTTTGGCAAATGGAATATATTTAATATACGCGCACATGCGGGCACACACACACAGGCACACACACACACAGACACACACACAGACACACACACACACGGGAGAGTGAGAGGACGGAAGAGCTTTTTGCGGGGAGGGTGAGTGAGTTTCTCTGGTGGTGTTTTTTGAGTGTTTACCATCACACAGTGATGGGGAAGCTTCAGTTGATTGGCTCTGGGCTACTCTACTTTCTGACAGCAAATGGCGAACAGGCTGTCTTGGCCCGGCTCTTTGCTTCCTGTTAGTCTTTCAATTGCATCACAGCCAGTGACAAGGTACACTAGAACAATTCCAGACTGAAAATTCCAGTTGATTCCAGCTGATACCAGTGGTTTGTTGGATGGTGTTGTATCACGTGTATTTAAGCCACTGTTCTTTTCTGCTTGCCAGCAGACTGTCCCAGTGAGCACAGCTGTAAGGTGAATGAGGACTTTGGTCCCAGCAGGCTTCATTTTAAACTCGAAGCCCACCTACCCTCTCTTGTACTCACCACCCTAACGGGAAGTCTTCTGTTTTAGAGTTTCCATTGCTGTGAAGAGACACCATGACCACAGCAACTCTTATAAAGAAAACATTTCATTGTGGGGGATGGGGGAGCTCACTTATAGTTTCAGAGGGTCAGTCCATTATTATCATAGGCATAAGCATGACAGCATGCAGGCAAACTGGGTGCTGGAGAAGCATCTGAAGAGTCCTACATCTTGCAGGCAAGAGGAAATGGTGTGGGACAATTGTCTATATTCTGTCTATTATGTTTTAAATAAATGCTGATTGGCCAGTAGCCAGGCAGGAAGTATAGGCAGGACAACCAGATA